>CAEFZY010001370.1:0-12450 GCA_903066815.1 Brachyrhaphis roseni
CAATCACTGTGATCAGTTCTTATGCATAATGCACTTAAATAAATGTTTAACTGAGTAAAAGTATTGTTGAAATTGCACACTTTTTTAAAAAACTCAGGTTATTCATAATATATTTTGTAAAAGTGAAATTTGTTTAATTTAAAAATCAACAAGTCCACTTTTATTAGTTCTATTTAATCTAGCAATGAGTTTACTTGTGTGGCCCCCTCGAGATCAGATTAAGCTGTATGCTTAATCTGATCTCTATACCACTATATATAAATGAGATTTAAACCAAAATGAGTTTGACACCCCTGCTTTAAGAGAATCATCTTCATGTTTTAGACTGTGTTGGTTTCAAAATTCACATGAACAAACAATAAGTTCACACATCACAAAAAATGATTAATTCTCAGAATTCACAATCTGAAATTATGAATTATTATAATATCTCAAAAATGGATTAGCTCACTTTCTTGTTTACATTTGTTTCCAATTGTAAACAATTAAAGAGAGTGGCATTAAGTAATCGGCTTCTATTCTGTCTTCACTACCTATTTACCATGCCTCTCATTTCTACTGTCTTGATCAAAATCTTAAGATCAGGTAAGGAATTTCAAGTATTTGCAATGTGTGCAGGTGGATCTCTATTAGCTCTTAAATAAATCCTAAAAGTAAAAAAACAACAACATAAAAACAAAAGCCGGAACAATAAATTCAGCAAAGAGAGTCAGTAATCTAATGAAAACTGCTTTTAAACCATTCAATAAAATTATCCCATAAATATAGTTTTCCTATTATTTTCTGTCAGATATTCACACTGTTTGGTGTTTGGACCCTTTCAGCGTCCGCCCCTTCACAAACCGTGGATGTGGGTGTGGGCTCTTGCCCTTTCTGAAGGCATCTTTGTCATGTAGAGTAACATCCTCATCAGCTTTCTGGAAATACTTGCATCATGTTTAAAAACTTTATTTTTATGTGAGCAGCAACAGAAGTTGGGCTACTCATTGCTGATCTCATTTTTGAAACCTTTTAGTTCTACTTTTTTAGGTAAACTTTCTCAAACTATATATAAATGAGATTTAAACAGGATTTAAACATGCTGTTTAAATCTCATTTACTCTGTTTGGCTTGTTGAACTTTTTACTTCTTGCACTTTAAAGCTTAATTTAAAAAGTGGTTATTATTCAGCAGTGTGAGATGAAACTAGTTTTTCTTTGAAAAAGATATTTATTGTATAGATCTACTTTTAACAATATTTTCTGTTTATGGCGCTCTCATATACATTTCTGATGAAGTTACTTAATTTTACATATTAAGAAACTTAATATGTAAAAATAAAGTAAAAACCTTTTCCTTTTTCTTAAAAGTAAAGGTTTTAAACATTGGAATGTTGTTCATCCAGCAACACAGCTCACAGTGAATGCATGGATATCGACTGCTGCACTTTCCAGTCTTCCTGTTTCATCTGATCTTCTCTGCAAGCCGTATTCAAGATTACTCAGTACATGGTATTAATCTGAGTCAGGAATTTACTGTTGCTATTATTCAGAAAAATGGCTCAAGCTGCAACATCAGAAAACAAATCCTGATCTAGACAACCCAAATTCTTACATACAAACATTTTAATGAGCCTGACTTAATAGATATTTGGTTTTTCTTCTTCTCCCAGGTTGACCCAATCAATTCAAATCCATACAAAAAGAAAAACCTTCAAATATAATGCAGTGATTTATATAATTTTACTATGTAGTCCATGCACAATCTGGTATACATCACAACTACAGTCTATTCTGAAAAACTGAAATATAAAATTCACTGGATATCCCAGCAAAAAGATTCAGATATGATACTGGGCAATTTACATGTTGTTTTGTTTTAATTAATTTAAGGTCAACGTAGGTGGTTCAAGGGATCAGATTCAAGGAAACAAACCTTCCTTTAATCTGATTTCAAGCTTACAGGACATTATAAGAGGAAGTTTGAAAAGTTGTTGTGTGGAAAAACTTTGTGGATTCTAAATATAAATTCTAAATTCTTTCATAGAAATTTGTTCAAGCAGAACAAGTTTCCATGAAAGAAAGAAAAAAAAATCACAACCGGTTAATCTAACATCTATACTAGTTGACGGAAAAATGTCAAATGGCAAAAAAATAGCAAATGGTTTATGCATAAAGAGTGAATGTTAATTAGCAATTTTTATTACTGTAAAAATATTAAACAAAAAAAAATCATAAAACGTAAAACAAAATATATTTTACTTATGCTCTTTAACTGCCTAATTTAATTATGTTATAAAATTACATAATTATTGATTTTTTTTGCATCTCAAATATAAATATTTCTTCTATTCTTTTAAGGAAAGAGGAAGGTTAATTTCTGTGAAACATTTAGAGCAGCAAAATTAATTATTTCCTTTTTAGTTATTTCCTCTAATAAGTGAATTAAAAAAATAACAATGCAATATTTTCTTTGATGTGAGCATTAAATTTAAGTTTTTAAAAAGATATAAAAATTTACTTATTTGCCATATTCTGCACTGCTGTCTTATTCGCTGCAATTTAAAGCCAAATTTATGCTACTTATGAACTAAATAATGTTTTTAAAGTTTTACCTTGTAAGGATCCTGCTTTGCTGAGAAGAGCTGAAACCAGACAAGAATGAAATTAGGATGAGGACAGCCGCACTGTTAATGGCTTTCAGTATAAAAAGATTGCCTTTGGTTTTTTACGTATAAAGACAACAGCTGTGGCTCCATCTGCACAGGAACATTTGTTTTCCTTTATATACCATTTTTGAACGTTTTTGTTTACGATAAAGTGCAGGAAAAAGGAGGAAAAGTCACGAACCTCACGTCGGACGGCGTAGTGCAGGAAATGAGCAAACCCACCCACAAGAGTATGGAGCAAAATTGAGGTCATAAAGTTTTGAAATGGACACAAAAAAAATCGAATAAACTTGAAAACTGAAAAACGATTTCAAAATGAAACATAAATTTGAAACAAAAAAATAATGAAACAAAAAATTCACTTAAAATTTCTTTTCAGAGAAAAGGTTTTTGTCACTTTCAGAATTTGTTTTTCAATTTTAAACACCTGGCCCTATTCGATGTGGGGGTGAGACCTCTGAAGGCCCCATGTGGGTGTTAAATTATGACGGACAGCACAACTCTGCCATCCAACCATCCATTATACAACATGCTTATCCCTAGTGGGGTCACTAGGGATGCAGTGGTCAGCAGGCGAGAGGCAGGGCACCCTGGTCAGGTCACCAGTCCAGCTCAACACAGCGACTGGACAAGAATATTCCCAGCTGTTGCATTCAGGAACTGTGGCAACTGAAAATGTCTTTAAAACATAATTTATACGTTAATATGCAACACATTCTCACTCCCGACTCGTCATATGTTGACGCTGAGGGTACCTGCCCAAGCATCAATATATGACGAGTCGGGAGTGAGAATGGGTTGTAATATGATAGTTTTGAAAAATAACATGCCTCGCTGATATAAGCTGCTTATGTAAACACATAACATAAATCTCAGTGGAACACATATAATACTGTCAAATTTGTGCAGTGGTGGACATTTCTCAAAGTCTCAAAATAAAGCAGAATAGTAATCAAACTGCCTGCTGCAGCTTCCCAGAACAGAAAGAAAGAACTTAAATCTGATAAGAGTTTTTAACTTTCAATTTTCCTTTTTCAGTTTAAAACGTATTTTTTAAGTGTAAATTTTTATTTTTTTAAATGTAAAAGCTGTATGGCCTCAATTTAGCTCCATACAAACTCAGCGCTGAATTACAATCACTCCGCTCTCACTTACATTTTAAACAATCGCTTTTGCGAAGCTGTTAGGGCAAATTCTGCCTGCTAATCCCAATACACTCGATCTTGGATTTACAAGAGTAAACCCAATTGTAAAAAAAAATAAAAAATTACCGTGCAAGGGACAACAGACTAGCAGAGAAATGCAAAAAAACAAAACAAAAACAAACAAACAAATACAAAAATAAATAAAAGGGAAAAAGGGGCAACAGCGTTCCTGCAGCCAGCTGCAGCGGTAGCAGTTTGGCAACATTATTTTCTTTTTTTAAGCTAACCAGGTCTAAAGTTGAGATCATGCGACACCTCTAACACGCCAAAGTCAGAGGAGGACGCGCTGCGATCACCAGCTGTAAACAACAGCATGAGCTACTAGTGATGTGTCGGTCGCGAACGATCCGGCTCTAAGAGCCGGTTCTTTGAAGTGAACGATTGGAACCGGCTCCACAATGGGAGCCGTTTTAGGATCGTATTTGGGAGCCGTTTTTTTTTTCTACAGTATTAGGGTGACCAAACGTCCGTATTTCACGTCCTGTATAAAGTATACTACGTTATATAACCTCCCCCCCTGGCCAACAAAACATAACAGTGTCACACACCCCCGTCAACAAAAGAAAAAGGTGTCGTCGTCATCGTCCCCCTCCCCCGCCAACAAAAAATATATGGGTATATGGGGAGCCGTTTGGGAGCCGAAAGAGCCGGCTCTCCACACTAAAAAGAGCCATTAGAGCCGCATCTCGAAAAGGAGCCGAAAATCCCATCACTATGAGCTACAGACTGAACTGGGAGGAACCTTTGTAGCTGCGGACAGCTCAGCACTGCTGGCTGCCAGTGGCTGTTATGTAAGGCAGAAAATATTTAAATTTGGCTATTGGACAAAGAAGCAACAGATGGTTTAAATGAATCAGTAAGCAGAATGATCTCTTCCACCACACATTTTGTTGAATGTTGAGTCAACGAAACAAATAATACAGGTCAAGATGGTAAAAATGAAAAAACAGCTAGTAAAAAGGCACATGATCTTCAATCACATGGAAAAATACATAGTACAGGTTTTCACATTATTGCTTCACTGTACTCCCCTCAGATTTAACCCACCCGCCTTTCTGTGGAAAGACATATTTTAGCAATGCTGGGATTGGCAATCCCAGCATTGCTGGGACCACTCTTATTTCTGCAAAAGTGGTGCAGAAATAATTTTCAGTTCTGCTTCTTCAGGAGTTAGGCAACAGATGTAAACAACACATTTACTAAAAATATCTTATCTGATATGACACATTAAACTTCAAGTTTTCAGATGATATAAAAAAAGAGAAGAAAGGAAAGCACTACATTTCTATATTCAAGGGTGCAAAAAGACTTCAGACTAGCTTCACTAAATATGGTGATCTATGACGCACAACAAATTCTGCAGAGTTAAATCAACATTATACTGAGCCTATTTAGTCCTTTTCAGAATTGGTATTAATTTAACACCAATTCTGATAAGGACCAAATTCCGCAGAGTTGGTTTAACGCTGCAGAATTTGCTGTGTACTGAAGGCATTTCTATCTGGAAAGACTCAGACGGAGAAGGGACAACAATTAGAAGAGTTTAACAACATAAAGGAAATACAGTCTTTGGCGCTCGGGCCCCTGATGGGAACGTCATCCCCCCGGGACCCGACACTGGTGGTGGAGGATGGTGAAGAATATGGCCGGATGGAGGTGAAGGGCTGGTGGAGGGTTGAGCTCTGCTGGCCTGGGCGCTGCTGGAAAGCGGAAGACGCCATGGATAGTGGTCCTTATCAGCTGGGACTTGGACGGTGATTGGACGTGACGTGTCTTGGACCAGCGTTGATTAATCAACGGTGATGAGCAGGAAGCACCGGCTGGATGATGCAGGTGGGGCTAAAAGAGTCTTCCAGTTTGAATTTGCGCCTAGGCTTCATATCTACTAGATCTATTTCTTCAGAATCTTCACACCTTGTATTTTAGCAATAAATAATTCTATATAATATACATTTTTACTTAATAACAGTAGACAAAAACAAATAGGAATTATGCAGCTAACTAAATTACAGCAATCTGCAAGCGCAAATAAGAAACTCAAAATTGAGGTTGGACAGGTTATTTCTGAGCTTCCAGGTTCTTGAAACATATCCTCATCTTTTGTTGTAGCTGTAGATACTTTAGCATCTTCTCCTTCCCCAGTATTCTGCTCCTGCACTTCAGCATAACCAAATAAAAAAAGAAGATCAAGTGACCATCATCACAATCCAAGCTGATTTACAAAAATAATTGTTCTGTTATTGTTTAACAGCAAAAATAAGCTATTTCCAATACAAGTGTTATTGCTATTGCAGTTTTATCAAAAATGATCATAGCTACAGTACATGACTGCTCCCAGCCATTTTGGTAGCTTGAGCACAAATGCTTTATGGTGCCTGCTACCGAATGGAAACTGGCAAATACTCCATTTTCTGTGCATTTCTCTATATTTTCGGGAGGAAAAGCCCCACAATGACAAAGATTTTGAGTGGGATTAAATGTGGAAAACAAAGTATAATGAATTAAATGTAACAACGGGGAGTGCAATACAAGCACTAGAATTCATCATATAAACTTCTCTTAGAAGAAGAGTTACTGATTTTACAAGCTCTACTTGTTTGATGAAAACCCCTTTACAGAGGCAACTCACCCGTATAAACGTGACAAGTTTTGTTTTCTTGAGGAAGATCAATGATGAAGAGATTATTAAACCCAGAAAATCCTCGGAGTCAGCAGAACTTTTTCACATTAAATAATAATTTTAGATTAACAGTGCTGGTTTGGAGTGAATCTTTCTTGAAGCAAGACGGACGAAACAGTTGAACATGGGATCATTTCTCATGTCTTTGCTGCTTTTATATTTATAATTTTTTGTGTGTTTATTTTGTTCAAAGAAGTATATCGTTGTTACAGTGAATAGCAAATTATACAATTGAAAGAGAGTAAACACAAGTAATTGGATAAAGAAGAAATCGTTATGATTTATCCTTGTGTCTCCAAGAATTACTGCAAAACCGACAGACTTGCATTCCACATATAAAAAAGCAACTTTTGAATCCATATTACTTCATTAAAGCAGTTACGTAATTTAAGCCAAGAGTTAAATACTTCTAAGTATCAATACAGAGATATTGGAAATAGCCCATTTTTTGCCATTTCGATTCTAATATTTCTCTTGTACTTTTCTAAATGAATTCAAATCAGCTGTTTTGGACTTGCATTGAAAGCAATGTGCAAAACGTGGTGATGAGTACATTTATGTAGAGCAGAAATCACTGAGTCAGCAGTCAGAGGGCATCAGAGGGATTCCAGTTTGATGTAAAATGTGATGACTGTTGTTTGTTGAATTGTCATTTATACTTCTGTATTTTTAGTCAACTGTAGGGTCGACTTAAAGTACACTGTCTACAGTGGTGTTCACACGACAAAGGATGCGTCTGAAAAAATTTGAATATCATTATAAATCAATGAAAAAAGTTAAAAATTGCTTAAAAAGCTGCCTGTTCACAGAATGCTGTATACTAGTGAAAGTGTAAGAAAAACATAGGTATAAAACGGTGCACAGGAAACAGGAATAGTACTTTCACACAATGCTAAAATAAATCACTAATTCATATTATTCATAGTATTAGGTGTATATACTGAACAATACAGTCAGCAGGCTGACATTTCTGAATTAAAATTGAGTTTTTATTGGTTTAATGTGAAATTCACATTTTCCAAGAAGCTAAATTTTGGTGTTTCATTTGCTGTAAGTCATAATAATTAAAACAAAGTAGAACTAAAACTCCGAGTCTTTGTAATAAGTTTCATGTTTTCAACTAAAATACTGAAATAAATGAAATTTTCAAGATATTTATATCTTTATTTATAAATCTACATTTCCACTGACCTGTATTCTGTATTCTGACCTTGAGAATACAATCAATTTCTGCAATAATTTCAGCATATTACGAACTCTTAATGTGTTTGCTAAATGCTTACAATTATGTGTTCGGCTGAGTCTGTATTTGTTAATGTGTCATCTGTCTCTTAACTGGTTAAATAAAAGCACAATCGGACTTGCTATAAAGCAGAGATGTAAAAAGACATATTCAGTTACATTTTCATCTATTTTTCACTGAATTTTGTCCTATGAGTAGTTTTAGAAATTCAAAAACAAGTTTTGCTTAATAAAAGAGAAACCATAAAACTTGACAAAACACATGTCTCATTATCCTTCAGTGAAGGTGTTGGCTCCAACAAATTATCTAAAACTATAAAAGTCATAAAATAAGAATAAAAAAACTTTCACATGACTATTTTACAAGAGTAAGCTAAAGCACTTCCCTTTCATATTTCCCCATTGAAAAAACTGCTGAGCTGGAACAAATAAAACAAGTTTAGTGTTGCGTCTAAAATTAATCATTTAGAATGTATTAAAGCGAGAACTTGAGATAGTAAATGGATAGAGGATACTGTAAATGTCTCATTAAGAGATCATATGAGAAGTAGCTTTCTGTGATCTGAAACATTTAATTGTAATGACAACTAAGAAAAAAATGTTTTTTTTTGTCTAGTTATAAGATTTTCAGTTGCAGTGATTCACATTTTATCACTAAAGACTGATTTGAATCTCTTCAATGATAGAATAGTGATTAAATTTCACTAAGTCTTAACTTCATGTGCAAGTAAATACGGTGGATAAACAGTTAAACCTACAGTTTTTCATGCCATTTGTATCAAATCATACATAAATCAAGAAATGTATTATATGTGTTTAATATTTGGCTGCACAGTGGCGCAGCTGATAGCACTGTTGCCTTGCAGCAAGAAGGTCCTGAGTTCGATTCTTGGGGTCTTTCTGCACGGAGTTTGCATGTTCTCCCTGTGCATGCGTGGGTTCTCTCCGGGTACTCCAGCTTCCTCCCACAGTCCAAAACATGACTGTCAGGTTAATTGGTATTTCTCATTTCTCCCAAGGTGTGAGTGTGTGTGTGCGTGGTTGTTTGTCCTGTCTGTCTCTGTGTTGCCCTGCGACAGACTGGTGACCTGTCCAGGGTGACCCCACTTCTCGCCTGGAACGTTAGCTGGAGATAGGCACCAGCACCTCCCGATCCCACTAGGGACAAGGGTTTTAGAAAATGGATGGATTTAACCCTTTAACCTTTCATTTATTAAAAATAATATTATGTTGAGTTCATCCAGCTGTTCAGTTTTTTGTCTTTTGAAATAACTGTTTCATAGGAGAAAAGAGTTTCGGAGTATGAAAAGTTGCTTGATTTAAAGTAAAACGTGTATAGATATATAACACAAAATAGTTAAAGATTCTGTGTAATTTGGATGTCTTTTGAAATATTTGGTTGTGTTTCATAGCAGAAAAGAGAGTTTTGGAATATGAAGCGCTGCTTGATTTAAAATAAAGTGTGCACAAATGCTTTCTATTTTGCTACATAACTCTCCTCTTTTTATTTTCTTTATATTTCAACTAAGAATCAAAGTTCCACTCAAACATACACCAGTTTTATGTTGCTTAATACATGCAGCTATGAATGAGGACTGTCTTATCAAGTTACAGGTTAATCAGGTTAATGACCCTCTAAATTTAGCTTATCAAGAGATTAAAAAAAACACAGTTAGCAGGCCTGATAAAAAAGAGAACCAGATCAAGGAAGATCTCACAAAAAATGCCTGGGTAGAGTTATGATATGACTGAGTACAAAAGCACAAACCTCTCAGAGCTACATCAAAGTCTTCAGACTGATTTTTAATGTAAGACCACTATTGTTAACTTTGGTAAGAAATATAATGGTTAAACATTTTACAAAAGCCTCTGTTTCTTAACAGTTTCTTTTCAGTTTCCAACAGAGCTGTTTTTGTAGAAATTCAAGCTGAATTGAAAGTGTTGTTTTAGACCAGCTAAAGGGATTTCTAAAGAGCAATGGGATCTTAACGTTTTTCCACATATTTTTGTCTCTTTTGTTAGATGAGGCTGCTGCTCTTAATGGGAATGCTGACAGCATGTGCTGCAGTAACCCAAGGTAAATTGACTTTTATTACTCATAAAAAGTAAACTGTAAGAATTATAGCTGCCTTATTTTAGATTTGCTTTAAATTTTGAGCTTGTTATGCGTTTGTTTTGTTCTGAATGTTTTTACAGCATTTATACTAAATTTAACGTCTGCTTAACCTGTCAAAAATTAGTTTAAATATATCCTTTAAAAAGAGGCAACTTCTATTACTCTGTTATTTTTCTTCCAGATCTGTCTGGCAAGATGTTCACCTTCCCACTTGAAACCAACACATCTCATGTGAAGCTAAAAACTACAAAACAGAATTTTAATGCAGTAACTGTTAGTCGAAGGTGTTATGCTTACAATTGTTGTGCTATGCAAAAAGTTTTAACCTCCCCTCTTTTAAATTCCTTTTAGCTCGCTTCCAAACATCAAACTTTCATTGACATCTTTCAGATGGTCTCAAGTTGTAGTTTTCCAAGAGTTTGAAGAATTGTCAAAGTTTTTTGATTGCCTTGTCCTGTACCTGCACTGCAATAAATGTTTAACAATTCAAAAACAGTGAAAGGTGGATGACAAAAGGAAAGGTTTTGAGTGAAAAAACAAACCTTTAGCAGATGACCAGTGTCTCAAAGGTCTTTGTTTAAGAAAAGAAAAAATAATCCAGGAAACATGCTGTGTCCTTAAATCATGCATTTGATGATACTTCAGTTGATCATCAAATGCATGCATGCAAGGAAATATTGTGAAGAAATCTTATGTTACATGGTTTCAAAAATTTAAAAAAGGAAAATCTAAATTAAAATTAGTGGAGGTCTTGATTCTTTTGCACAATTCTGTAAAGGAACCTTTTTTTTTATCTCTATGAAGTGTGTAACACAAGTTGCATTTGCTTCCCCTTCAGATTCTTTACAGACCTCCAAAAACCCTTCGCCCTATTTTCTTTAGCCATGCCCACTTTTGCCAACGGCTTTCTGGTTCTTTGGCATGGCTCTGACAAACAAGTGGGAATCTATACCCAGGCTAATTTTGCAGTATTTGGAAAAACTGACTACAAACCAAACACATGGCACTCTGTCTGCGCCACATGGGACTCCGCATCTGGATTGGTGCAGGTGTGGTTGGATGGACAACCATCAGTTAGAAAATTGACCAGCTCTGGATCAAATATCAGAGGATCTCTCATAATTATGTTAGGACAGGTACATTGTCAGTCATCCTCCATATTCCATAATTCTTATTAAATTCTTATTAATATTGAACTTTACAAATATATTTCAAAATAGTCCATTTTTTAATACCTTTGAAAATTGTTTTTCCAACAGGACCAGGACAGTCATGGCGGCGGGTTTGACATCAAGCAGTCTTTCGTTGGCATAATGTCTGATGTCCACATGTGGGATTACGTCCTCTCTGCCTGTGAGATCCAGAAATATGTGGATGAACGAAACTTCACTCCAGGAAATGTGCTAAACTGGGCGGCTCTGGATTATCAGATTGTAGAAAAAGTGATGGTAGAGAATAAAGCAATGATTTGTGTGTTAAATTAATACCATCACTTACAAAAAGTCCCAATCATAAAAGAATGCCTGATATTAAATCATTGCTGTTTTTATTCTTTTTTTTTGTTGATGTTGCTTCTTTTGAGACATGCTTTTCATGGAAAAAGAATAACACACTCCCCACCCACTCACATTCTCCGGTGAGCCAAGTACTGGTATATAGTAAGTATGAAACACTGTCTTCCTGTCACACAACCAGTCTAACAGAATGCTTTATGTGAGGGAGAGGTAAATTGCAACTATCTATTCTTATAAAAGCTTTGTTTTGTCTATTAATAAATGAGAAAAGCTTGTGTTGCATAGACTTGTGTCTGGTGTTTTTCACCCTCAGCAGAGATACTTAATTGTCCAAATTCGCTCTTAGACTTGAAGAGTCAACTTGGGAATCTTTCTATCTGTGGTTTGATGGTAGTAAAACATAGTCTAGAAGCGTAATAGATAACTCAAATTATTCCCCCTAAGATTATCAATTAAATGATCTGGTCCAGCAGATATTTAATATTACAATATTATTGTCCTGTTCCTGTCCCAATAATCAGATCACACACTCTAACTCAGTTTGCTTACCTTGATCTATTCTGTAAAAACTGAATCATGATTAGTTTACCACACTTCTCTATATCTTCCTTCTTTTTGATAGCAACTCCCATGGGGACTCCATACTTGCTGGTACCAAGTTTTTAGAAAAATTCACAAAGGAAATCCTTTCTCTTTAGTTTACATTCAGAGTTAAGACAGGACGTGAAATACGGACATGTCCCGGGAAATACGGACGTTTGGTCATCCTAATACTGTAGAAAAAAAAAAAACGGCTCCCAAATAGGATCCTAAAACGGCTCCCATTGTGGGGCCGGCTCCAATCGTTCACTTCAAAGAGCCGGCTCTTAGAGCCGGATCGTTCGCGACCGACACATCACTAATTTCTATGGGACCAGATGCAAGATATTACTATGAATATGCAGTATTACTATATTTCTTTTCAGATATGCCGTCTTTTATAATATTATAGAATAACAGAATAATTTATGGGTAGCGTGATAGACTTTGTGTCAGTCATACCGTTC
>CAEFZY010001380.1:0-20853 GCA_903066815.1 Brachyrhaphis roseni
CTATTTTTATTGCCTTTCAAGATGACATGTCTGTTCTTGGTGTTGGATTTTATCAAATAAATTTCCCTCAAAAATGCGACTTATAGTCCGGAAAATACGGTATAATAACTTTGAATGATTTGAGTTGCGTGATTTAAACGTTTACCTGAATTACTGCATCATAAAAAGAATTAGTAGCAATCTATAAACAAACATTGGTTTTCAGTATTATCAGTAAATAATTAATTTCTTTTTATTGTCAAAGTAAATGTACTGAGGTGTCTTTTTGTTTTGTCGCACAACAGGCCTGTAGGTAAGCCTTGCATTTGGTCTATTGGATGTATTGGAATAAAAGAAAGGTAGACATGGTATACTTTTAGCCCTTTTTTACACATTTGTTGCAAAAAATCTAATTACAGGATGATAAAGCAGATACATTTAGCACTTTAATATCTATAAAGTTGATTAATGAACATTGTGACCTTTCTATGTGGTTGATAATCAAGAGCATCCTTAGATGCTGGTGAGTGAAGATGTTGCCCGGTTGAACATGCTTATATAATCTTCCTGTCACCTCGATGCCTAAGAGTTGCCCATTAAGTTAAGCACAAGAGCAGACGTTCTCAGCTCTATGGACTGTGACTATGAGTTTTGTTTTCGGAGCAGACTAACTGCGCCTCATGAATCAGCGGAGCGTGATGTTTCAGTATGGCAGTCAGACGGGCACAAATCCTGCAACACCCTTCTCTTCAAATGTCAGTCCCATCCAATTACATATTTGAGTGATGTCATTGCCCACAAGGGGATGCCACCAATAAAGTTCTATGTTTGTCACTGGGCTTTTGTTTTTCCTCCCTGCGTTTCCGTTGTTTTCCAAATGTAAAAGCTTCATGGAGAGCTTATCGTGGGCGCTGGAACAATGCATTCAGTGACAGAGAAGACCTGTGAGCTGTTACAGTGTCATGTTCCATGCTGCAGAATCCTCATTGTGTTTCTCTGATTTTCTTGGGTCATGTCTGTAGTTGGTATTCATTTGCCAGCAGTTTGGACCACCTACACACCGGCTATATTTACAATAGCGTCTGCACGCTGCAGTGGACTTTGTTTTGATTACTGGTTGCTCTACTCACTGTCAAGCAGTCACAATATCTGCTTTTGTTGCAATATTAAAATGTGTGCGTACTCTTCAATAGCATGCTGTGGTCTTCAAAAACTGATAATGGATCAATAAACAATGAGCTCGCAGCAGTGTTTCTTGCTAATGCAGTGCATTTTGAGATCTATTTTGCCTCAGACTGTAGGCAGTAAAAACATAAATCCTTTGTTGCCTTGGAAATGGATCTAAAAATGAACTTAACATTTGCCAGTTGAGTCTTATGGTATATAAATATGCATGAGTTAATTCAAGTTTTGCCTTTTAGAAATATTCTATACAGGAAAGTTATATGTCACAGTGTTACCTATTATCATTTTGTGGGACACATAGCTGGGTGTTGTAAATTTTGGTTGTAATTTACAACTAAATAAGCATCATGTCCAAGCAGATTAAGCAAAACTAACAGACTGATTAAGTTCTTCATGTCAGAGTTACTTCTTACATTATAAAGCCACTAATAATTAAACTAAGAAATTAATTTAAAATCAACATTGGTTGAGCAATTCTTTGGTAGTAGTATGTGGCAAACAAAAAGTTTCCTAAACAAATTCTGGACTGAAGGCAAGCGAAAAGTGAAGAACAGTTTAGTGCATCCCTCTCACCCACGTTTACCAAGGCAAATAAAAAACAACAAGAACTTGGATTGTCTTTGCGGGGTCTTGGAGAAGCATCAAGAACACCATTATTCATGATGAGGCTTGAGGATTTCCTCTTCAACTTTTCCATGGGGAGTTTCCGGTTGTTAATTGTCATTATAGCAGCAAATCCTCCTTCCACATTGTTGTACAATCTGTGGATATGTATGTTTTACACAACGACCCGTCTTTAACTCAATGCCAGAGTTCAGAAAGCCTGAAAAGTCCCATATGATGTCCTGGCATTATCTAATAGTTTGAGATAAGAGAAGACACCCATGTTGATGTATTTTAAGGTGACATCTCAAACACACTGCTTCCTTTTGTGACATCATGCCAACATCTTTAGAAATCAGCCAAGATATCAGAAAAAAATTGTGAAATGAGTCCTGTTCTGGAAAGGGCTGAAAGACCAATGACAAAGAAACTGTTGCTTCAAAGGCAATATAAAGAGACAACCAGTCTGAACAGCTTGTGTACGCATATCCCAACTGATTTTACCCATGAAATATAAATAACAATTGTATGAAACAAGAAAATATAAACTAACTTCTAACTCCAAAACAAAAGCATGCATGTTTCTGTTTAGTTCAATAATTGCGTAAAAATATAAACCAGGCAATCTGTACAATTTTAGCTAATGTTACTATGACAATTAGTCTGCAAGTTTTAGCTGATTCATGCCATTATCTTAGTTTCCCCAGACTAATTGCTATATTTGTGCAATACACAGTTTTTATGCGTTGATGCAGTAAACAAAGCAAGTCAAATTAAGCAACAGACATCTGAAGAGCAACTCCAAAGTCATGTTCTATACAAAAGATAAACATGAGGATTATTGGTTTGTCTTAACAGCCTATATTCTTTATGTTATTGCACACTTAATCTACTTAAAGTGTCAACATTTTTGAACATACAAGAATGCAGACGTCTTCTCCTCTAATTTTTACTAGGAAAGCTAGACCCACAAAGCTTGTGAACTGCAGTTTATTTCTTCTTGGCTGGCTGTCAGAGCAGAGAGGGGTTATTGCCCAGGAAGGAACGTGTGCTCATGCAAATCCATACTTATCCGCCACAACATTTCCACGCTTTAATTAAGCACACTTACAAACCTGCTTCTAGCAATAATTGTGCCAATCTGCCTCCCCAAGAACAAGGAGATAAGGCATGGGAGAAATATGCAGACTTTTGCTGCCTTTTAACAGAAAAGTTTTTAATTGGTGAATCTCATAAATAGCAGAAGGTGCTAGTTGGTAGTCGAGACAGGTTGTACAGATGTTAGACTGAGTCCTGACCTTTTCTGCTGGATGCATGTTTTGCACCATTTTAAAACTTATTTCTCCAAACTCTTAATTCCCAACCAAGAAGGAAAATGTACAGCAAAAGGGTTTGACCTCTGGGCTGTACAGTTTCCTTCACTGGGCATGGGTTACATTTATTCCCAGTGAAACCTTTACTCAGAAAGATAGTGATTATAAAAAGGGCAAGCTTTACAGGACTGCTGGAGGTTTTTTGCTCCTTAAAAGGAATTTGATGTTCATTCCACCATGTTAACAGTCCCACTCAGCAAAGGCAGAGAAATGTTTTGTGAGTGGGGCTTTTCTTTGGGTCAGTGCTTAAAAACAGGAACAGGAAAATTGAGAGTTTCTATTCAAGTATTGCAGGTTTTGGGATCACACTTAAACACATCAGACTGATTTGGCAAATGGTCAACATCTTGAATTGCTCCATGTAAATGAAGCCATACAATAATAGTTCAAATGGTTTATATATATATATATATAAAAAATGTAAATATATAGCATTTATTGCTGCATATTTGGTTATATAGCAATAAATAAAAACATGTTCCCTTGAATTTATTGCTAATTAGATAAAAAATCTTTATGATAGTGAATTGATTATATATGTTTATTAGAGCCTTCTATACAAAAAAGTGAAATGTAACATTTTGTATGAAGAATATCTAACATGTTAATGTAAAAGTAGAAAAAAAAAATCCCCAGCTCTTAAAACAGCCTTATTCTCAATAATTAGCACCAGTGAGAACTAGGAAAGCCTCAAATGAATCTTTTGTCATATAAAGACTTGATGACTCAAATACACTACGTCTTGCAGTTCTCTGACAGTGATTTTCTTTGTAATATATTTTTTTCATTTCATCCAATCCTGCTCATCCTTTGTGTAGAGATGAACAAGGATCCTCACTCAGCTTAGCTCCTACTGTTCTAGTTGTCGTAAGCTATTTAATTATTTTTCAAGCTGCAGTTTTATAGTAGGAAATTCTTTAATCCCCATATCTCAAGCTATAAAAATTATTGTATGCATGTTTTGTTGTTCTTTCCTGCTCCTTCCCATATTTACACACCAAAGTGACAAAAATCCATGGCTTACTAATTAATTCCTAGCCATCCTGATCCATTTAAAAAGGAAGTGTATTCAAAAATACAACAATAAAATAAAAAAAAACAGTTTTAGTGTTTTGCATATTTCTTTTGCACTTTAATGGAAAAAACAAACAAAAAACAAATAACGCCAAACCCACACTAAACCAAACAAAAAATAATTTAATATGTGTACATTAATCAAAGGTTAAATAAAAAAATATATACATATATTGTGAGAAAATAGTGGATTATTTCAAAAATTCAAAGCTGAAATGCAAACCCCAATTATATTACACTATCTTTTGGGTTTTTGTGCATCTTTACCAAAAATGCCCAGCTCTAACATTGAAGCAGAAGTTTCATGAAGCATTTTTTTTTTTACTTAATTTTTCACATTCTCACAAACATCTTATAAAACTTTAGATGTCATGACAAGCACACCATTTCAATACACACCAAAAGAAGGTTATGCACGAATCACTTGCAGAAAAGAAGCTATATTAGCCCTGACTTTGGGACTAAAAAGCAGTGACTTGTACAACAAGCTGAAGTAGACAAATGCAAAAAGTTCCTGAGGGGTTACAATGTGTCCATCATCTGTCTGTCTGCGCCTCCACCCCCAAGCCTTTCCCATCCTCTATCAACTCGCCTCCCTTCAAAGTGTCAAGTCAGTAAAAAGTTTCTTTAGACAGTGGAGAGTCTACTGAGTGCAGATGTGGCCTGAGGAAGATATATTAAACTGTAGTCTTCATTTCTCTTAAGATTAAATGAGACACAGCAGTGAAAACACAAGTGAACTTGTTAGTCTAAAGTTAGACAACTAGATGTCTGTAATCTTGTGATGTCATTTTCGTGCATAAATATAAACTAGGGCTATTTTTTCTGGAGTCAGTGCTTGGATTCAACACTGACTCCAGCACTGAAAAACTACCATAACCTCTGCAACAAACTTTTCCAGGAGCAGAGCAAAAAAACACTCCATCAGGAGCGATCTTACTTTAGGAAAACTGATCACTTTGAGTGGGTCAGAAATGGCAGTGGGCGTTGTAAAGAGCGTCAACAAACAGAAACAAATATTATGTGTATATTTTCCCGTTACGCATATGGGTCATTGTTCTTTTTGAAGACCCTTTTGTTCCCAGATATTCCTTTTATATTTCTGTATAACTTATCACTCTTCGACTTATGGCCAGGATTTTCACAAGGCATTTTGCTTTTGTACTGGGGTTGATGCAATCAATTTGCAGAAAGAATAAACACGTTCATTTATGGGACAAAGAACCGTCCTCCTTCTTGGAAGATACAGTGACTGGATACTTGCATGTAATTACTTGAACGGATAAATGTGACATCTTCTAACATCTGGACATTATACGCAAGGAACAATCAGACTTGTGAAGGTGTGTGTGCGTGGGCAGCAACCTGGCAAAGCTAGGTTAGCAATAAAATTTAACTCTGACATCATTCTGGCTTTCAGAAAAGATAAATATGTTTTGTAATTCTAACTGACTTACAACAAGGAATGTTTAGCCTGATTCAATGAGGCTGGTTTAAATATTAACCCTAATAGCATTTTATCCATCTTAATTTTGTCATCTGAGAAACCTTTTTGCTCAAATAAACAGCAATCACTTTCTGCTGCTATGAATGCAACTAGAAAAAGCTTAAGCATATTAAAAACATAAATTTCTGTTCCAATTTACCTTGTGCAAACCTTACTTATGCTGAACTCAACATGCGGTTAATAGTAACATAAAATTATCTATTAATTTAATCAGTTTATTTCCCAAGGTCTTCAAAAAAATTGTTTGGCGCCCTCTGCAACATCAGTGGAGGTCAGATGTGATTATTTCTTTCTTTCATGGATGAGAACTGTGGCCTCTGCCTTGAGTGCTTAATATTAAACCTTTTTAGTCCTAAAATTTTTGAGAGTGAAACCTTGAAATTGGACCCATCACTTTGGGATCTTTTTGAGTGGCATTACAAAACTAAAAACTAAAGTTTTGTAGTTATTCTACAAAACTTTATATTAAGGCTACTGCCTAGAAATGTGACTATTTTGGAGACTATTTACATGCATCATTAGTTTTTTTTTTAGATTTATATTGTTGACATATACACATACTTTCCTGCAATTTGCGGCATGAAAAGTTTTTGGAAAGTTGGGCAGTGTAAATGGGGACTGACACCGCTTGTAACAACATGGAAACAGTCCTATCTAATCAGCTGTGAGGAATCTCTGGGTTTTTGCTACAAATTCATCTCGATCTGCACAGATTTCATGGAGCTGTCCCAACAATTTGCTTGTCTGCGTTTTACACCCTGTTACATAAATGGCTGCCTGACTTCAGAGGCTGCGCCGTGCCGCTTATTAAGGAGTTCAAAGTCTAAAAGTGTTATCGTGGTGGTGCATCACTTCCCACAGAAGCGCAATGTGTTTGCAGAGCGAGATCAGACGTTTGATAGAGAATATTGTAAATAAATAAACCCTTGGCAAAAACAGTGGCAGCAAATTGTTTTGACATACCTGCTTTTTTAAAAAAAAATTTATTTGCAAAACCAGTAACGTGTAGCAATTAAATGATAAAACAGTTTGAAGTTTTGCATTCATTTGTGAGATGAATTGAACAGTTTAAAACATCAGTGGCTGTTACATATTTACACCAGTGAAGTCATTTTTGGCAGCGTTGTTTTCATCCTTTTTATTGAATTATATTTCTTGAATGTGTGTTTGTGAATAATTTCTTTCAGTTGTTCACAGCTGTACCTGGTGTTGCTCATTAACTCTTAGCACTGACCCCTCACTTCTATAAAGAACAGGACTTTGCAGAAGCTTTCAAACTCTTGGAAAGCTTCTGCAAGAAGCATTTTGTCTTATTACAGCATTTTCAGCATTTTGTCTTATTACACAAACTTCATTGTAAAAACACAGCTAAATGCAGCAGCAAAGTCCTGCAGAAACCCCTGTCAGAAGTGGCAAAAGAGTTGAGTCAGGAGCCTGGTGTCCCCGTCCACCAGGATGATGTTTTAAGGTCCAGTTCAGGGTTGCCCAAGTCCAGTTCTTGAGCGCTACCAACTTTCAACTTTTAGATTTGGTTTTGGGACAACACAACTGCGAACAAAGGCTGGATTTCTTGGCCTGGTAGCGAGCCGTTCATTTGATCCAGATGTGTTAGAGAAGGGATGCATCTAAAAATCGCAGGGTAGTAGCTCTCAAGAACTGGACTTGGGAAACCACTAGTCTAGTTTATATCATCAAGTTTGTTCTAATATGACTACTATGTGATACAAATATAATCTTTGTTTTTGCTCTCTGCAGACAATAATGTGCAGCGTTGGTATTTGGGACTGCATTGACTGTATGCAACATTAGTGTCAATACAACTCTAATTCAAAGGGGGTTGAGGGCAGTGACAAACACACAGCAGATAAGGACACCAATAGATTAGATCACAAGTAGAGGAAAACAGATAATGATGCTTGTTTTTCAGAAATACTGCCTGAGGAAATCTGCTGTTTACCTTGTTTAAATAATCGATCTCTCTGAAACCGTAAGCACACAAAACTACTTTGGTTTTTCTGATGTAAAGAAAATCACTTCACTAATTTTTTTCAGTTATTTATTTATTTTGTTGTTGTCTGAGTAGCTGGTGTATAAGCTGTGGCATTACTACCGCTAGTAAAACAGAGCAATGTCATGGAATAGCTGAGCTAAGAGAGTACATATACTTGATGACGATCAAAGTGTCTACAAGAACATGTACAGTACAAGGTTTGCAACTTAAATAGCAACAGAAGGTTATTTTTTCAAAATACAGATTCAGTGAAGAATGACTTTTTGCTTCACAGTTAGTATAAACTACTTTGTATAAGTCTATTACTGTAAGAAATGCATAGAGGTTGACTTCACCTCTTGGGTTACATGGCACATTTAACATAAAGTTAAGCCGACCTTATTCTCTGTTTGACTTAGGGTCACACCAGTCACCTGGCCAGCTTCCTCTGCCTGCCAAGGACTAGTCTGTAAAGAATTCCTGCTCAGTATTCAGCCCAGTTTATCTCTATAGAAGCGGTGTTGTGTTACCAGTAAATGACAAGTATTTTATCATCTTCCTGCCACTGAATTCAAATAAGCTTTTCGGCAAACATTGGTAACTTAGCAGGTCTACTTGTAGACTGGTCATTCAAAACAGCGTTGCCCTCTCTCTTCCTGTTTTGTGTTTTATTTCTCTGAAAGGAACAAAGATGCACTCAAAAGCCACTCGACTATTTTATACTGCTACAACTGAGCTCAAAGGTCAAAGAACATCTGGAATGCTGAAGTCGCTGGAAAAGCATGTAGGTATTTAACAGGATTATACGAATGAGGCATGGAAAATGGGAGCAAAACATGGCATCAGATAGGAGGATGTTTATCTGCTTTACTGTTTGTAATAAATAAGAGGCTGTTGTGTTTTCATACAATGTACATTGGGAAAAGTCCAATAAGTTGCTTATTAGGCCGGTTAGCTTACATTACCCTGTAATTTCTTCATTATGAAGCTATAAATATAAAGATAGTTTGCTATCTTTGTTTTCTTTTTTGCTTTTCTCAGGCAAATAGATAGCAGTCTTGTTTTTCATGAGTAATCTCAGAGCAAAGGAGTGACACAGCAATCCTTAAGCAGAAAAATACGACAGAAGAGCAAGACAACAAAGAGAAGAAATTGATAGACATGGCCTAGATAACGAAAACACTTTCGGATGTGACAGTAATCTGTGTAAAATGTCAGTCTGTTTTCTGCTGAGGCGCTCAATGTTTTCCCAATTAAACTTTGGTGTTAAGGCAGCTTTTTTTCTTAACTTGTTAACATAAAGTAAATTCGTCAAGGAGAACGTCCTACAATGGACTTTCTGTAGATCACAGCATGGTGATTGATGGGGCCATGTGCTGTTTGGCCTGTGAAATTTCAACAGACTCTGCATCTCCACAAGTGCAAGACTTATGCTGAGAACAGTGGAGAGGGATAATGAAGCTGTCATCAGTAGTGAGAGTCACTCAAAGTAGTCTTAAAGGACTGCACATATTCAAAGATCAGATACTTCCCTTTTTTTTGACCACATGGACCGATTCCAGCAGACATCGAGGAAACCGCCTCATCTGAGTTCTTCATGCTCAGTAGGAAAACACTTGGTGTGTGCTTTGAGTTTTTAACTGAACCATTGCCAGGGATGCTGCAGAGTTCACAGAGCCCAGCCCTTTAGCAGTGCTGCTGTGGAGCGGCGGTACAGTAGGTGCCGAGTTCTACCGTGTTTGGCCAGCTTAATGAAACCCTTATTTCCCAGACTCCCTCCCTGTATGTTTCTTTTCTCATCTCTCTGCCCAAAGTCTCAGTGTCTCTGACAGTGCCAGGAACTGCCATTTGGTTTTGTTTGTAGAGTGCTCACAGCCAACTGAATCAACAAACTGACTGATTAAAATGAAAATGGGCGCTCACTCTTGGTCCTCTATTCCTGGCTCTTGTTTCTCTGCTTGGCTAGAGGTATCTTGCTCCATAGATTTGCTCCTCTTGAATGACCCTAATGTAGACTGTCCTGCCACTTGAAATAAATCTTGATGACACATAAGTATTGTGTGTATCTGAAGGAAGTAGCGTCAGCAGCGCTTTATCGTGTGGGTGTAAAATTGGGAATTAATGCTGAAGTAAACAAATAGAAATATGTTAAAAATCAATCAACCGTTGATTGTCCAACAAGAGACAAACTACATCCTACAGGCTGCACATCATTCACTATATAACATGAAAAACCTTAACATGTGTGCATTTTAAAATTAAGACAAAGTCAAAATTCAGTTTAATTTTGTGTCAGAAAAACATTTTTTTTTCCATAGATGATGCTGGTTCCCTCTGCAGATATAAAAATCAGTGGGATGTAGTATGATGAATTTCACACATGCTCATCACGTTAGGGGGGTTAGTTGTGGGTTGAAAATTGGCAGCGTTGCTCTAAAAGTCATATCAACGAAAAAAAAGGAAAAAAATGAAACGTTGAATTTCAACTAAGAGGCTGGTAAACTAGTGAACAAATATGCAACTTCAGTCCTCTATAACAGGTGTCTCTAGAGTTTTAGGTCCTTCTGAGCTTCAACGCACATGAATCAAATAATTAGCAGGATGCTGTAAAATTGCATTGCATGTTCAAAAATGTTCAGGACTTTGATTCAGGTCTATAGGACAAGGGACACATTGAAACAGAACGTGAAACCGAGTTTGACACCTCTGAACTAGAGTAAAGGAATAAATAATTCCACATTAGCTTTTTAATTTAGATGAAAGTTTGTTTTATTTCTGTTATTCTTTTGGGAAAATGTAGTTCAATTGGAACACATTACTTAAATACAGAGTTCTCTTTTATTTGACAAGATTAGGTCTTTGTCCCATATTTCTGAGTTCTTTGGAACGTAACATAATCTTATCCTCTCAGTGTGATAAACTGCAAGGCTTTCATGTCTCAAATTGGTTAAAGTATTATTGGTTTGATCCAATCTGTGATGGAGGAGGGCATGTGTTTTAGTAAAGAGTCTGTAAAACGCATCAATGATTTTCTCCAAAACAGCTCTTTTGAATGGTCCAAAAAAAAAGAAAACTGCATAAATGTATACAGCACAGAACCCAGATTCATACCAAAAGTCACAAAGATTGATTATGGCTAAATCATCTAAAGACTATGTAAAGATCATCAATTTGAGGATGAATGGTTTTTGTTTATCTTTGCATTATTGAAAGATGTACAAATTGTATATTTTGTATGTGAAATGACCAATTGTACATTATTCAGAAACAGTAGAAGCACTGATATGTCTGGCTCTACTTTATTTTAAGCCTTCTTTATTTTCCTGCTTGAAATCTGGCAACTCCAATTTCATCTGTTGTTGCTTCTGGGGAGTTGGGAGAGTTTTTGGAACGCACTTGCCCTAGCATGTTTTGTAATAAAGATGACTTGATGAATTACATTGGGCAGAATACACAAAGCTGCATTAACGCCTTTGCCAAGTAGACATTATCTATCATGTTTAAGGATCATAAGTGCATGGAGCTGAAAGATGAAACACACAAAAAACGATCTAAATTTAACAGATGGTTTAGGGCCACTTAACTAGACAGTCTCTTCCTTGCTGCTGAGTGATACGAACCTTTAGCAATGGAAAGAAGCCACTCCATTTTTTTCTTTGACACTAGACTAGGCAATACAACCTGGTTCCATGAAACTACTGCAGATTTCTGCTGTGTCCTGCACAATTGACTCCAAGGTTCACAGCTGGATGTTTAGTGGTGCTGAGCACACCTTTGCTCCTGTTGTGCTCGCCTACAGGACTGACTCCTATGCTAAACTCCCAAATACATACAGCAGGTATATAAATGCGCTTTTTTTCCCAGATCAAATGATTGTATCAGCCATGCATTAAATGCTTCAATAAATGATTGAATAGTTTTGATATGATATTGGTATATAGTCATTTTCAATTAATTAGATTTTTATCAAAGGGTTTAATTTTTTCACTAATTCACTGAAACTCGTTAAACAGAATAATTACGCACAGACTGATGTTTTAAGCCTTAATTCCTGTTAGTCATAATGATTTTTCAGTTACAACTAATGAAAACATGTCATTTAAGATTAGAATATTATCAGACTAATAAAAAAAATTATAACAGAAGTGTGGACTAAATGAAAAATGTTTCTTTTTTTATAAAAACTTTCATTCTGTTGAGTGACCCTCCTCAGAATCGCTATTTTAATTTATTGACTTTGACTGTATGATTAATGGTCAAAGCTACATATTTAATCCTTTTGTAACAAAATTGAAGTAGATAGACATTTTTATTTTATGAGCTTCATAGGTGTAATGGTAATATTCAAAATGTAACTATTTGTCCATATAATCAAATATTTCCCTTCAGCATCACTACCTGCTGAAAGTTTTGATTTAGTAATAATTGAAAGTTGCATTGTTAATGAAGAATGATGACTTTAGCACAGTAATGAGCCTCTAAACACATTAGATAATGAAAAGGTCTGAATTAATATTTTAATGTATGCAACAGACCTCATTCCCCACAAAAAGTCCCATTATCTTAATCCATTATGTGAAAAATAACTTCTCTTTGGCTAAGCCTGGCTAAGTTGCATTCGGCTTACTCTGAGTTTTCACACTTGTCATGATCTTTGTGGGATACCGCAGGCCACAATGGGTGACATCCTTAGTAATCAGCACCTGCTGCCTGTGACAACAGAGGTATATGGGCAGATGACATGTCATGCGGTCCCATACTGAGTCATCATGTGTGGGTTTGAGAGAGGACAGGATAAAGGTGTGGGTCTAGACATAGGAGAGAGGAGATCACAGTAGGAGATGGAGAGGCAGCAGCTCACATGCAGAGCTGGTGGCTTGTGTGAACGGCTAATGACGAACAAAGTCATCCTCAATTCTCATATGGGATAGGATGTCATGGGTGTCAGCTCGCACCCTTCCAGATGCACTAAGGCGTGAATGTCTCCTGCTGGCAAACTGTTACAACACCTCCCACAGTTTGAGATGATTTGGCTTTTTATGTGTGTTAGCAGGCTGTGAATGAAGGTTACTTGTTTAGGCAAAGCCTAATTACGTTGTCCTCTTAAAGAGGATTTTTTTCTTACTATGTGAGCTGTGAAGCTTAAGATTGACCAGGTGTATGTACGGAAAATAAATGCTGTTTTCTTCAATTTGAGGATTTTTCTGTTTAGCTTTCTTCTATCTCATAGAGTTTCAATTAAATCCCTTCATTACCACCCTCTGCTTTCCGTTTGCATAAACATCAGCCTGAAAAAAGCCTCCCACAAGGTGAAAACTGATTGTCTTCAATATGTAGAAACTACTTTGTCCTGCATTTCTGCAGTGCTCATTTACTGAGAAGAGGCTGGAGTAACTGATAGCTTTAGAAAGCTTTGACCCTTTGATACTCTATATTACTGAGTGAAAATGAAGTAGTTGTTTGAGTTCTGAAGGAGTCCAGACACACACTCAGACACAAATTTCCCCACAGACATCATCTGTCCTTGAACATTTAAAATTGCATCTCATTGAGCTGAAGAAAGATCTTTTTATTTTCATTTAATTTTTTTTTTTACAACTGTAAGATGTTCTCAATAACAGCAAAAAGATTTTTTTCTTCTTTTCACGCCTTAACATCTCGATTTATTTATTTATTTTTTTGCTTTTAATTGCATATCGTTTTCAAGCTTTGAAAAGTGTCTATATATAGCTGATAGCCAAACTGAAATCCTTCGAGGTGTGTAATGCAATAAAGGAACTGAAGGTTGGATCGTAAGGTCAAGGCTCCTGTTAAACATGATAAAAAATAGACAACACTTCTGAGAATTTAGCCATCAATTCTGGTATTTGAAATCCCAGTGCACAACTGGACCACAATCTTTTTCTACCATGGCAACATAATGGACACACACAAAAGCAGGCACCTTTCGAAAATACGGGTGCCACAATTTAAGCTTCCAGAACAGCAACTATTATTTTATAGAACAAGAAATGCCTGGAAATCAGGGTTCAGAATGAGCCTGGGAAAACACAGCAAAGGCTGGAGGTAGGCAACGATTATCTGGTGGCACAATAAGTCATAAATCTGTGAGGAACAGAGTAATCCCAGCAGTTCGAAATTGTTCTGTCCAGCAAAAGTTCTTTGAATGAAGCCAAGAAGATTAAAACTTCAACATCTTTAAGTCAGATGGGGAAGCATCTTAAAAATGTTCATAAAACATCTCTTAATTTTTAAAGCTGTACAGTTCTTAATCTTTTAACCTTTTATTTTAGGCCACTAATTATTATGCTTATTGTTTGAGTATATCAGTGGGAAAAGATTTTTTTTGAGAGTTACAATAAGATGGTTAAACACTTGCTTTTATAGTCTTAATATACATATCTGCATGTTTGCAATGGCAGCTGTTCTTCTGGGATACCAACTGCAAATGACGCTCTGCTATAAGCAATGATATATTTGATGTTTTAGACAATTATGGCTAAAATATCCTAGACTCAATACCACAAACAAACAAACAAAAGCGACCATGCTTTAACACATTCAGAATCTAAGTTTTTGATGTTTTTATGTATGGTGGCATTGAATGCTCAGCTATGAATGTGATATAGGGTGCATTCTGGACACTTTTTCTATCATAAACTTCTTTCTTTCCCAAACATTATCCTCTATCCTCTATGAAGACAATTTATAGATATCAGAACCTACCTCCTACTGTTTTAAGAAATATGCAATTCTTTCAAATCCCCTCAGAGCACAGAGAGCAGAAACTTAGTTTCACAGTTATTGCCATAGTAAAGGTGCTTTCTGTTCCCAGATGGGAATACAACAAGAATGTCCCCTAAGGTCAAAATTCTGACATGTAAAGTTAAACCCAATATGGTGGCAAAGAAACAGAAATGCAAGTTGTAGGTATATACCATTTAGATAAACTGGTGGCACTGCTGCAAACTTGCTTTGTAATGTAAAACTTGTTTTCAGTTTATCCTACCAATTTTTTGCTAGAATACTTTTTTCATTCCTTGTAAATGGTGCCAGCTTTGATGGTTAGCTAACCTGCACATATCAAAAACCTTTATTGCAAATACTAGACAGTCGTACTCATGTTACATAAGTGTATGACTGGCGGCAATAATTGTGAAGGATACCATGACAGCTTTTACTCTACACTGATTTATTCACATTAAAACAGAGTGTTGTACCAACGTCTTTTTTGGGGGTGATAGGGTTATTAAGAAAGACCCATGCTGAATAACCATTATCACCCCCCAAAAAAAGTTATTAATTGAAACCAATTGCTTGTCCATAAATCCTGTATGGAGCCTCATTGCACAAAATGAACTTCATTAGATCAATTGTCTGTCGTGTCTCTAATTGTTAGCAATAATTTTATTTTCAAACTCAAAATTATACTGACTTGTAATTTTTTTTGACAATCTAATCAATGCCTCTTTTTCATTTCAGTCAATCACACATTTAGCGCTGTACTGCTCTATATGGCGGAATGCCGTACATTAACATTTTCAATTAAAGTAAATCCTTCTGACACATCCAGTCATAAAGATGTAAAGCATCTTTAAGCAAAGGCGTGCTTTGTTTCAGATGGGTTCTCAGCTGCTTGACTATTATTGTGATACGTGTGGAGAAAGATACCGCTGTCAAAAGGCCAAGAGGAGGAGCTAAGTTCAGTGCAAGGTCAGCCTTGAAACAAGTCATTGGAAAGTGACAGTCCCGTCATTACTGGCGGCATTTCGGCAAGGCATTAGATAGGATCATTAGGGAGTCATGGTAAATGTCATATTAACAATGCTTGTGTTGAAAATTTATTGCTGATGTTGATGATGTTGTTGTTCTTTTACTGTTCTTGTACTTCCATCATATTGGTGATGGATGTGACGCTGTTTTTTATGTTTTTTTTTTTTTTAAAGACATGTACAGTGATTTGCAAAAGTATATACACCCTCTGAGCAGTTTCACATTTTGTCACAGTACAACAAACTTCAATGTATTTTATATAAAAAAAGAGCTTGGTTTTATTTTTTTCCACCAATTTAAAAATTAGACTTTCAAGTGCCTTTGTATTATGAACACTTTGCTCTAATACTCCTAAATATAATCAATGCAATAAATTGCCTTCACAAGTTATCTAATTAGTGTAGAGTCCATGTAAAAGGGATTTTTATCTCAATATTAATAAATCGATTCTTTGAAGTATTCTTTAAGAAAACTGTGGTTGGAGAATACATGTGATTCAGCGGCTTCATAAAAACTAAGGAACATATCAGAATAGCTAGGGAAAAAGTAGCAGAAAAATTTGACTTAAGTTTAAACCATCCCAAACATTGAACTTAACATAAAATCTGATTAAAATACATTGATCTTTGTAACTGAAACATGCCAACATGAGTAAAGGCTCAGGCGTCAAGTGGCATTGTAAGACATTCAAAATTAAATATAATGTAGAATGAGACGGGTGACCGTGCCAAACAAAATTTTACTGACAACAAAAGCTGGTTTCAGTGTTTCTTTTTAGACTGCACAGTAGATTGGCCCAACTTCTCCTCAATCTTTACAAGAAAACTCCTTATTTTCTTTTTTCAAACTGCTTATTAACAGTTTAACAGACAAGTATCCATGTTGGTAAGACAATCTGCTTTTGATTACTTATTGGATTTGTGGCACAAAATGTGTTAAAGCTCCCTCCTGTTTTTGCTGGATAGTGTCACCAAGCATTTCGGCTCAAAAACACTTTGACTTATATTTAGACGTTTCCGTTCTTAACCCAACATATGTTGCCTCTAACAGAGACAATAAAACAAGGGGTTTAAAGATAACCAAAAAGCAATCAACATTTGGCAGCACTTGTCAACCAGTGAATGATTTATGTCCGATCGAAGCTGCGTTTTACCCCTCTCCCTGCCAGTCAGCGGCTGGTGTGCCGTTGTGAAGCAGAGGTGCTCCTCGCAGTTTGATTGGAATGGCGTGGAGTTGCAGCACATGAAAAAAGAGCCAGTGTCACCTTGTCACTCTCAGGCACGCCGCCAAACTGCTGGCGGGGGGTGGGAGCGGGCATGTTGCCGAGGAGGGGTGTGTGTTGAGCACTGTGGTGATGAATCATTGTGCTGTTCGACTCTCTTTCCTGCCCCCTCCTTCCCCCGGTGCTTCACCCCACCCTCCGCCTCACCCCATCACTAACACTGTAATTATCCGCCTGCAGAGGGTGGGACATCTGCAATAACAACAGAGTTTGGTCATTTGTATGTGTTGAAGACAAGAGTGACTCACTGAAAAATAAAAAGAGGGTGACGGAGAAGGTAATTTCGGGGCGAATTGTGATTCTGTATTTGTGATTCGATATGTCCAACTTCTTTTTATTCATTCACTGTCATAAGCAATGCTTGCATGTTGGCACCAGGTGCGCTATTCTTACATCCTGTCAACCCGATCCATCAGAGGACCTGCATGGTTCATCTGAAGCTACGCTACAACCCAGAGCTCTGCCCATTAGAGGCCCCGTCCTGCTGGACTCTCCACACGCTCAACATCCAGCAGCTGATCTGTCGGGGGTTTATGTGTGGCGCATCTGATTAGAGACTGAGGGCCGAATGTGAAGTCACCCAAGATCAAGGCCCTGCGCTGAAATAGATGCTCCCATGGCAGCACGGCTGTCACAACAGTCGAAGCTCTGTGGTGGAAACGAGAGGTGGGTGGAGGTGACCCTGAGGGTCTCTGGGTATTGCAGACTCACATGCTCAGTCGCAGCGATGGCTGTTGGAGACGGGGAGTGATAGTGATGGGTTCTGATATTTAATCATCCAGCAGTTAGAGCCATTGGTTTATTAAAAGAGGAAAACAGACACTGATTTTTGTGGATGAGTTAGTCATTAAGTTTTACCAAGATGTTTGGAGAACTTAAACAATTTTCACACGCTGTGGATAAAGGTATATTTGTTCAATTTGTACAAAGATCAGTTTATACACTGAAAAAAGAGAACAAGCTCTAACTTGAAATAAATGTGTTGATTAGTCACAGGTGATTGAATGTTTCAGATTCGCTTTATTTAAATGTAAATCTTTTAAATTTGACTAACTTGGTTAGTTAATAAACTAACTTGGATTAACCTAATTTGACAAATTAACACAATATATCTAAGTTAGATCACTTGTTCTCTTTTTTCAGTGTAACATGAAATTTAACTACACAATGCGCTGTTAATTTTTATAAATGTGTTTCACATTCTCTTTCTGAATAAATTACATGAAAACAAAAAAAAATCTAAAGCTGAATAAGATTTTTTGCTTGCACAGATAGAGCTGGTTTGGAAAGAAGACTATTTCAAAATGTCCATCTTCAAGTGTGCTATGGTGGTGGAACCATCCTGCAAAAGCTTTGCAGCTGTAATCGGAGCGAAAGGTGCAAGTATTGGGTCAGAAGGGCTAATCACACCTGCATGCCACACTTTTTCAGCTTCTATTTGTAAAATAATATGAAAACTATTTGTCACTATCCATCCATTTTAACAATTTTCAAAGAGCTTAGAAAACAGGTTGTCATACAATACTTTGTGTTGATGTGCCTCACAAAATCCCACTAAAAACCTTAGAATTTCTGGTCATTTAATTATAAAATGTGAAAAATTTCTGGGGATATGAACATTTCTGCAAAGTTGTCGAGTGACCAAAAATTACAATCTCTCACTATTAAAGCTTGACTTTTCATTATCAATAACTGCAATCCCTGACCCAAATTTCAATTCAAAAAAGAAAAACTCATTTCTTGTTTGTATGTTTTTGTCTGTATTGTCGACTCAGCAACAACTGTTTCAGCGTCATGCAGCCATTCAGATTTTATGCGTAAAACTGCTTGTGCGTCTGACATTTTCTGGGCTCTGTCTTCTCCAGGTCAAACCCCGGCAAGGTCGCCGATCTGCAGCTCTAATTATCACCTGAGGGTGCTAGTTCTCCTCCGAGGAGTGGGAACCCCAAAGTACACACCCACTCCTCTGTTATAAACCCACACCTGCCCATCTGGCTTGTGCATTTGGAACCTGAGGCCACTGTTAGCATCTGTGTGAGTTTCATGCATGCATTTTCTTATCTCTCCTTTGATCGCGTCACTTATCAGTGTCTTTGCGCTGTGTGTGCGACAGTGTGGATGATCCCTCTCAGTTCGTTGTGGTGCTGAGGTCTAGTTAAGCACTTCTTAAGACAGCTTTGCTATCTGTCTTGCCCCAGTGGATTTCCCCTGATTTCTGTGAAATGAGACAATATGAGGGACCAGCCGACATCTCATTTGAAGACTAATTGGGTTATTCAGAGGGCGACTGAGAGCGTGCTTTGCATTAATGCCTTAATATGTGCTCTTTGAGCTGGCGAACATTAAGTCACGTCCTCATCTTATGGCTAGGTGAAGACACATTATGCCGGGTGTTACCGAAGTCTTGCAGAAACAGTCTGCACTTCGCAGATGTAAAATTCTCACTGTATAATTAGAGGGATTGACTGTATGTGACTGCACAGTATGTTTGCTCGCACATTGATGATTTCACAGAATGGAAAAGCAGCTGTGAAATGTGTTTAGACACAAGCGGCAAGAGACATCTGTGATGTCAAGGAGAGTGAAGATGTGGGGAGAAAAAAACCTGTTGTCTGTCTCCCTGACTCTTCCATCCATAGTTTTAAAAAGCTGTTTTTATTAGACAATCACAAGGTTAGGAGAAGGTTATACATTTAAAGGAGCTGTATAAATTCCCTTTCTCTCTCACACACACACACTTAGAGATGTTAATTGAGCCAGCATGAGAATGGAAATAACACTTCATGTCATAATTGCAATCTTTGTACAGCTTCACTATTGTCTCTTTTTTTCAAGAAGAAAGGCATTAGTGCACTTGATTTGCATGTCAACACTTACGCAGGAAAGGGGAGAGAGATTAAAAGAGACATAGATATTGAAAGAAAATCCCCCACAGGGCCAGAAGAGACTGGGAGAAACTAAAGAGCCTTCAACTAACCTCTGTGAGCATCCATGGGTTCTACCTGGAGGCACAGTGGCTTTCAGAGGATTTGAAAATTCACCCTTGTCACCTATTATCATTTATGGCAGTTTGTTGATTTTGTACTTCCAGTCTGCTGAGATTGTTTGTTTATCCATGAGCACCGGTGAAAAAGAAGAAAAGCCAATACAAAAACCAAGCTAATGAAGAGGAGAGAAAGAGAGATGCTGATAACCTCATCTTATACCCTTTTCTGTTAAACCATCGCTCTTTGTGACTCATGTAATTAACACACAAAGCACCGGGAGTGAAAGAGCCAGCTTCAATTGGTCCCTGTGAGACTCTGGTCTCAGTCTACAAATAAGATATTGCAGCATAGACAGTATTTTACTGAAAGCAGAGGATAGATTTGTCTCCCAGCAGACACAGCAAATATTTCATCCAGCATACGCCTACAGCGTAAAGCCTTGCTGGTATTAGTGTGCTTAAAACTTGTTGGGGGCTCAGAGTCCACATGGGAATATTTTCACGGTGTCTGTTACTTCGAACATGGACTCAGCCGCTTAGAGGGATTTTCACGCTCATTCTCTCCCTGTGTGACAGCAGTGAAAACGGTTCATAAAATGACATGGCAAACCTACTCCTTGTTTCTCTAATTGGGAAAACCTGTAATTCCATTTTCCTATGGTGTGAAATGGTTGTGATGCTGCAGGGAGCTAGCAAATCCACACAGCAGCAGCTTCAGCAGCTTCAGTGGACGAGTCGGATGAGGTAATTGAATGACTAAAAGCAGATCACTATTTGGCTGTCTGCAGTTCATTGGCTATACAGGAATGCTTAGGCAGCAATCCTGGCTGTGATCTTTGCAAACATCGGGTTGTCTGGAAGCTTGTTGAAGAAAATCAAAGCTTTGCTGAGAATGACTTGTACTTGTCTTTTCCTCTCATAATGTAACGGTAGGGGATAAAAGAAGAGGTGGTGTAATCTTACAAGTAACTACTTTAACATTCTTTCTCAGTTCCTCTTATCATATGTTGAGCTTAATGACTTTAATAACTTGTAAGAGTATTTTCAAGGGATAAAACATCTAAAGAAGACTCTTGTAGGGCAGGGAATATATATATATAT
>CAEFZY010001382.1:0-41362 GCA_903066815.1 Brachyrhaphis roseni
TATATTTCTATGTGGTAAAGCACTTTGAACCTCATTGTTGCTGAAATGTTCTATACAAATAAACTTGACTTTCTTATGTTGTCATGTGAGGCTTCAGTCTACAGTATACAGTGCGAGACTCTTGTGTGTGCAGGATCCACCGGAAACGAGTGTTTGAGACGGTGAAGAGTGTGAACCAAACCGTTCGCCAACGCTCGCTCACTCCGACCAACTCCAACATCCCAGGCTCCAACCAATCACTGTCCACTCGGACGTCACCCCAGTCCAGCGGCCTCTCCACACCTCACTCCGCCATGTTTGGCGGGGACATCGTTGGAGACGGTGTCTCCTATGACAACCGGACCCAGACCATTCTCATGGAGACAGCATCCTATCAGGACAAGTGAGTGGTAGCCAGAAGACGTGGAGGCTAAACTGGTGTCCTTGTGTTCCTAAGTGGTTTCGTCTCTTTCAGCAGCTTAGAGTGCAGAGAGAAGAAGGCGAGCGGGGCAGAGGACCTGCGACTGGCCCTGCGCCGCCTGTCTTTGCGCCGACAAAACAACTTGAGCGAGAGACGCTTCTTCGAAGAGGAAAGAGAGCGCCGACGGGGCAGAGTGCACGGAGCACTCGACCACGACAACGTGCTGACCCCTTCCGACAGCATCATGTCGCTTGGAAACCTGAACCTGTGGGCCTCCCGGGGGCCGTACCTCCCCGACAAGCTACAGATCGTCAAGCCGCTCGAAGGTGAGGGGGGAAGCGAGCGCGGAAGCAGCTGCAAGGCGGGCAGGAGTTGGGAAGCCGAGCGCCACCGCGGCGTCGGAACCAAGAAAGGGAGCAAGTGGGGCTGGGGGATGGACACGGAAAGGAGGTGCGAGGGTCGGCATGGGCGAATGCTCGAGGGGGAAAGGGTGTGGGGCTGGGCCAGGAGGACTATAGCAGGGGTGGAGCGGGAGAGAGGAAGAAGGTGGGCAAGGGATAGAGCCGGCGGCAGGAAGAGGAGGAGTGCAAAGGAGAAGAAGGAGAGGCCAATGCCGCTGATGCTCTTCAACTCCTTCTGGTCTCTGATGCATCACCACAAATATGGCAGCTACTACAAAGAGCCACAGCCCAGAGGATGGCTGTAGACACACACACACCTACACACACCACTAAATAGTTTGAAAAAGTGATGTGGTCACTTCTTCAAACTGGTCTGTTACGATTTAATGTTCATTAACTATTTTGACCTGTAAAGAAAACTAACCAAACATAGAAAGTGCTCACAGATTGGTAACCTTTCCATTAAAAATGATTTTATCCTTCTGCTGCTGTTTTTAATCAACAGCTGATGTTTAATTGTTTTACTGTAAAGAAGCTCACAGCAGCGTTTTAGACCGTAGCGCTGCCTGCTGGAGGTCTGTGCTGCCCTCTGCTGGTAGAAGGAAGTCATTGAACATGAAAGTGTGGCAACACCCTTAAACCCCTCTCGTTTTGACCGTATAGCATGTTTTATGGTTTAATATTACAGACCACTGTTTTGTATATACATACTGGACACATACAGCAGTAGTTAGAAGTTTATATACACTCTTTATGGGCATTAATGGTATATTTAAGACTTTTTTTTCAAGGTGTAATAATTATACCATAGATAGTTTTAATAAATGATCCTTCTTTTACACAAAGTCCAAATCCAAGTTCCACCTATTTGAGAGAAAACAGCTTAGAATGATTTAGAAACATTTATCTTAGTAGTTCAGTGATTTCCTTTGGTTTTGTTGTTTCTTTCATGTCTCCATGTTTGCTCTGTCATTTCTTCTCTTGCTTTATGTTTGTGATTTTGTTAATAAACTTATTGTCTCAGTCTACTTTTCGCTTCCATCTCACTTCATTTTTATGATTTGTCTGCTTTTCATTCTGTTTGCCATCTTTCTGTCTGCAAATGTTGTCGTTTTCACTTTCTCTTCAGATCTTACTATTATTACAATACATACAACGGTAATATGATCAGAAAATTTAATATAAAAACATTATGGGTTAGATTTTTATTATTTAATTAGATACTGTATAATATACCGCAGAGTATTAGGGGGAACACTAAGAAAATAAAAATAATAAAATTACGAGAATAAGGTAATTTTACAAGAATAAACTTAGAAGAGAATAAAGTTATAATATAACTTTAATGTTGAGTTATATTATTTTGACATAGAAATGATATGAGAATAAAGAAATATTATTTTCATCCCATTATTTTGACTTTATTCTCGTAATTTGACGCAAATATTTCATTAGAATACATTCTCATATTATGACTTTATTCATAATTTTATTATTTTATTTTCTATTATTTCTTTGTATGACCCTAATACTTTGTATTAATGTTTGCATTGTGTTAAATACCAGGCAGCACATGACACTGCAATGCCAGAAATTATGATAGAAGACTTTTATGATAGTTTCCAAAAAACAAGTAAAGTTCATTGACTGATGACCTTCTTGTCTTATAATATCACTGCCACTGCAGTGATATTATATTTGTTTTGGAGAATGGAAGTATTCCTCCAGCTGATTGTGTTTGTAAGGTTTTGCTGTTTTCTTCATGTCTGTCCTCCAGGTTCGGCCATCTTGCATCAGTGGCAGCAGCTAGCTCAGCCTCACCTCGGTGTGATCCTGGACGCCAGGCCCGGCGTTGTGCCGAAGGGCTACAGGCCCCTTGAGCTGGAGCTGGAACAGGTGTGTGTGTGTGTGTGTGTGATTTACTTTGGAGGTAAATCTAACTGGTAGGTGAAAATAGTCTGATGTAAACTTGTTGTATTTTCTTGTCCCTACGTTTATATGTGGAAGACAAGGAAATCATCCCATAATATTTTTGTTGTTTTGTTGGTTAATATATATATATTTTATTTTTTTTTTAAAAAAGAAAGAAAGTCAGGAAAGGATAATTATTCCACCCCAAATAACCAAAGACCACAGTGAATTTATTGAAGGATTTCTAGATTATACACTACAAACAGATTCATAGCTATTGGATGTTTTCTCTTTTTTCATGTTACAGCCACAAGATTCTCTGTACATTTATTCTAATGTCATGTAATAACCCAAAAATAAAACCAAGGTTTTCCAAACTGTGGCCTGGAGGCCATTTGCGGCCCCTGGACTGATTTTGTGCGGCCCACAATCCCTCCTCCCCACAAACCCAACACGCTGCAGGTTCTGATTTGACCTGGGTCCTCTGTTACATCAGGTGTACCCATGGGGCGGTTTCGAGGAGGATGAACCAGGAGAGCAGTACTTCCAGAATCTGCCCACATCCTCCTCCTCCTCTACGGCCTCGCCGGCTGTGCCTGCCGTCTCCAGCACAGGGGACACCAACCTCAGGCAGCCCCCATGCAGCCTCGGCCCTCCGTCTCCGCCTTCCCCATCCCCGTCTCCGCATCTTAGCAACACCGATGCGCTGGGTGAGGATGACCGGAACGTTCATGGGAATGAAAGAGAGAAAAACGTACAAATTCTCAAATAGGACATTTCAGGACTAATCTTTTGTCAGATATGTTGATATTTTTAGAGGCTCTCATGGAAGAGTGGACAAAATAGCAAAAGTAACAATTCCACCGTAAATATCAGTTCATTTTTATTTCAATATCAAGATAAAACACACTTCTTATTAAAAAATATTCAGAACAACAAACAATGATACTATAAACTGCCTATTCCTAACTCAAAGCATTCAGTCATTAGATGAGTGACTCATCATTAGTGCAGACAGAGCGTTTGCATAGCGTAGCATGGGGATTAATCTAAGAGAAGTCAAATTGACATGCATTTCACGGCAGAGATGAGATACATATGAGGGATATAATGTTTTCGACTATAAATTTTGACCTCTCCCCCCCCAAAAAAAGATTGCTGGCAACATAGTTTAGTTGGCCATTGCATTGTGTTTGCCAAATTGTTGAATGCATAGAAATGTGATACAGGAGTGACTTTTACTTAGAAAAACAGACATTCTATTGAATGTAAGCTACATTTGTAGAAGTGTTATGGTCGCTTAACAATAAGAATAAACTGAAATTAGTGCAGGAGTTTTAGATGGTGTGTCTAGTCATATTTAAGCCTATAAAAGTGAGAGTTCTGTCCATGTTTTGGTTCTCCTATCATGTGAAATCACACTGCAAACTGTATGTTGACATAATCCTTTAACACAAGCTAGTGCCACTTGTGTTAAAAATGAATTTCTAATCTGTGTTTTCTGTGACTTTCAGCTGCATACTATCCAGGAAAATGCATGGCCCACACCAGCTCCACTTACACCTTCACAACGTGTCGGATCCTCCATCCAACGGACGAACAGACGCGCGTCACACCAAGGTAAGAGACGTCCGATGTCAATGTCACAGAGGATAATAAAGTTATGATCAAAATTATTCACACCGCTGGCAGATTTTAAGTCATTTTCATTCAACCAAAAAGTTTGTTTCTGATAGAAAATGGGATACGCATCTCTCCAAAGATAACACAGAATAAGAGCAAATTAATTCTCCTTTTTTTAACTCGGTGCCCTTTTAGAGTTTTTTTTTTTTTTTTTTATGTTAGAAGGCCTGCTTGTGCCCCTCAGCAATAATATATTTAACTATTAAAATCCCTGTGTTAATCCCTAGCCTCCTGAAATACACACTTCCGACGTCCGTCATGATTAATCATTTGCCTCGAATGATTAAGTGACGCAGTTACAAAGGGTTAATACGTAGTTTGAATCATGCAGAACTGATCCGGTCAGGAGACCCATCTTACCGGGCTGCAACATTTGCAATGAAGAGCAAAGACGTCGTGCTGAAACCTCCCAGACGTAAAAATATGTGTACCACATTTTGATCCAGTCTGTTGTCCAGATGAACACCAAGGTGTTTATATTGTCCATCAAAAACAATATTTGTTGTTAATCTGTTGCTGAGAGATGAGCACGTTTTCTGGTAACAAAGTGCCACGAAGTAAACATCTGATTTTTACTTTTGGGAAATTTACCAACTGTAAATTTCTTTTGTCTAAGCAAATAAGCAGTATTTCAAAAGAGATTATGTTTTATAAACAATAAAATTACTTGTTGTTAATTTGGTGTTAAGAGATGAGCGTGTTTTTCTAGTAACGAACTGCCATGATGTATAAATCAGAATTTTACTTTTGTGCTGAATGTTTAATAGCAGCATTTTGGCTAATTTTAGCATATACACTAATTTTAACACACTGAATGGAGTAAATCCATGTTGCTCCACATCAGTGGTTCTTAACCTGGGTTCGATCAAACACTAGGGGTTCGATGAATCGGTCTCAGGGGTTCGGCAGAGCCTCTGCCGCGGAGGTAAAGACACACTTGTGTAAAGTCGTGATGACACGCCCCGCTTGGCCATCACTTGCTGCAGAGGATCATGTTACATTGCTTGGCCAATCAGTGCGCGCAGTATTCAACGGCTGTCGTAGTTGTACGTGGCGTGGTTTCTTTCTTAATATTTTAATCCATACTAAATATGTGGAGCAAAAAAAGAAGAAAATGAACAGACTTTGCTATGAAGATGCACTTGCCAAGGAGAAGCCACGCCCATCTGAACTGGTCTCCCAAAAACAACAGCAGAAGTCACACTGATTTGCATATGTGTAATTTGTGCAATGCTTTATTCTGTCCCCAAAAAAGTATTTTGTGGATTCAAAATGACAAAAAACAAATTAAATTAAAAAAAAAAAAGAAAAAAAAAAGAATCAAGTTATTAAAATTTTTTAAATTCTTCAAAAAAATCCAAATTTATTATTAATTGGTAAAATAGTAAAAAAAAAATATTTTTGGGGGCTGAAATTCTTTTATGGGGTCGAAATATGTTTTGGGAGCCAGAATAAAGTAATACTGTAATTTGCTGTGAGTTCATGGTTTTGTTCTTTGAACAAGGTGACGTTCATGCACGGCTCATTTTGTGTACCAGCAAAAAAACATATGTCTATGTCTTGAATTTAGAAAAAAAAATTTTTTTTATTTATCACTAAAAAAGGGTTCAGTGAATGCGCATATGAAACTGATGGGTTCGGTACCTCAAAAAAGGTAAAGAACCACTGCTCTACATGCTATTGTAGTTTACTTTTGCATTGATACTAATTTTTAGCATCAGAACGCTGACAGCTTAAATGCAGTTTATGCACATTCCCCAGCCAATTTCTGCTTCCTGTTCCTGTTATGAATAACCAACACTTAGTTGCTCAATAATGCATGTGAATGCTTACTGTTTGCTGTTTTTGCTGTTCGGCAGCAGCACGGGCTCTTAAATGCCAGTCAAGTCGCTGATTTTTTGGTGTTAAGTCGGTCTGTTGCTGTCATTCCTGCTAGTCTAAACCCCGTCTCTACGTCGTCTTCCTGTGTGATGACCAGCAGCCTGTGGGGAACGCCCGCCGCCACGCCCTGCACGCCGCGCAGGCTCAGCCTCAGGCCCTCTGAATCATCCACCAACCTCAGGCAAGGCTGAGACTGTTTCAAATTAAACTGCGTCTTCTCTCAGAAAAGTGACAATTGTCTACTTGAAAAAATATTGTGGCAACAAAGTTAAAATTAATATGATTGAATAGATCTTAAGAACTTCTACTTTAAGTAAAAACTATTGATTTAATTATATTTGTGTGGCGCAATTCCTGGTGCAGAAATGTGTGATAAAATACGTTTAGTAATTTTGATTTGATAGTATTTGTGCTGAAACAAGTAAAATGCAACTAATAAATAATTACAATTTTATATAATCAATATAAGAAACCAAACTACACACAGTTATTCTTTTATGAATAGGCTGCCAGTATTTATTTTATAAATATTTAATTTACTGAGTGACACTTTTTTGCCCCACATTTTAACATGGCAAAGCAACACAAAGTTGTAAATAGTACCCACTTTACTCTGATACCTGTCAATAAAATCCAGTGAAAGCAATTGCTCCAGAACTCACCTGAAATTCAGTGATAGTCCAGCTTTTGAGAGCAGAAGTTTGTTAGAGAACAAATCCATAAAAACAAGAAAATAGTATTTTCTTCTTGCCTAAAATGCAAGAAGAAAATACTCCTTTAGTAATCTCTTGGATGCATCTGCAGTTGAATAAAATACTTGTAACATCAACATGTGAAAAGCTCAAACCTTTCTACTCAACTTGACATCAACACACTTTACAGTACAGTGTACAGCTAAATATATATATATTAACCAATTGATAATTTACAGGCAAAAAGTCCTCAATAGATTTTTTTTTACTGAATTTGAATCGAGTGAAGCTAAAACCAATGAATTTTGGGTAGAACAGATTTACAGACAAATCTGTTCATTTTCTAAGACGTACCTATCTTTTTTTATAGTTTTGTCTTAATTACTACTCTGAGTGTTTTGTTCTTTTCTGCAAATGGCCTTTTTTTGAGTGTGTATGCCTCCGGTAACGATTAATCGATTTCTAAATTAACTGACGATTATTTCAACAATTGAAGCCTGTCTGTACGAATGGGATTTTAGGTTTTAAAATAATAAATGGATCAAAGAAAAAACATTTTCTTTCCACTTTGTGTGACTATAACAAAATATCTCAATAAAATTCATTTAGGTTTGTGGTTGGACCAACATAAAAAGACGCAAGCTTTTTCAAAGTATTTCACATTAATCTGTTTTGATTTAAGAATTAGTTAATATGTAAAAAAAAAAAGAAAGAAAAGAGGACAGAAAGTTCAATATTTCTTGATTTCTTGGTCGTGGTTTGATTCTTGTCCGTATAGAGATGGAACGCGCACCACCAGCACTTCCCTGGGGTTAGTGCGCCTCCTGCAGGAGCGGGGGATCTCAGCGGCCATGTATCACCAGAGCCAGGGCCTGGAGTACAGCCAAGGCACTGGAGGAGTTCTGTTCAGCACCTCCATCGCCCCCAACAGGGCATCCAACACCGAACACCTACGACCCGCCACCCCTCCAAACTCCCCGACGAGGCCTGGAGCCTCGGCCGCCACGACCTCTGAAGGCTTCGACTTCAAGAGCCCGTCGTACGACAACTTCCTGGCGTCCAAGCCGGCGCGCTCCATCCTAAAGGAGGTGACGGGGACGAGAGGCCGTCAGAGAGCGAGGGACTGCGAGAGCCAAACGGACGTCAGCGTGGCCGTCCACAACCTCAACCTGTTGGACAAGGTGAAGCGGCTGGGCGTGGCCGGAGGCAGGGCAGTGAGCCCCAGTCCCCTCCTGGGGCCTCTGGGGGGGCTGCGCAGGTCTGGGTCCCCCTTTGGGCCGGATGGAATGAGAAGGAACAGGAGTTATCCGGCCATGGTTGGCGCCAGCATGGCCATGAAGGCCCCGGGGCCCCAGGAATAGTCCGCACTGCTGCTGAGAGGGGAGGGCAGGAACCGGACCGGCTGCTGAGCGGTCGCCTGCAGGGTTTCAACTGTAAACAACAAAAAGAACTGCAGTTCTACTTGAATTTTATCCCTAGCACTAATTTAATAGCCGGCTGATGCCTGAAATAAAGGGAATTCATTTAAAAAGATAAAAGTCTAGTTAATATGTACATTTCAACCATTCAATGTAAAAGCAGTTTTACTTTTGTGTCCCTGAATTAAAAAAAAATCTCTTCAATGACCTGCATGATATCAAATTTGATTTATGATTCTATTCCAGGAATCATCTGGAACATTTTGTCATTTGTGTTTTTTTCTATACAGTATTTGGCTCCTTCAGATTCTTGATGTGGGGTTTCTGATCAGAGGTTGCGACCTGTAAATTTCTTGCTTTCAGCAGGAAGTAGTTAATTTGCTTCCAGTTTTCTTAGTTAGCATCTTTTCGACCTGACAGAAGTCTAGACTGTTAGTCCTTCAGGTTTTAACTATGTCCACAGCATCAGGAAACAGGCTTTATAGGTTTCGTTAGCCTGAGCGCTAAAGGCTTGAAATTTAACCTAGCTTTCCAGTAAATGTGGTAAGTTATTTTAGTTAATTCATGGTTAAACAAGAAAAGGACTTAAACTTTCATGAAGAAAGTTGGTTTAGATAGCTTGCTTCACTTAATAATTGAAAAAAGCTAAAAAATAAAAATAAAATCTGAAGCGGAACAACTGCAGAAACCTTGAAGAAAGCAAGCAATTTTCACAATAACAGACTGTGGTTGTCCAGAGTCCATGATCACAACAGCATGTTGAGTTTATCCAGATTCTCTTATTCACTGTAAACTAATGAGATGTCCAAAACAAAACTGTGTCCTTGATTTTTATCATGTCTTACTTGCCAATCAGCTGATTTATTTGGACAGATGTGTTTAGGTTTGTCGTTTTGTGTTTAACACGTGGGATCAATGTTACACACCACGTATCATGCGGCTCTTCTGTGTACATAACTAAACATTTTTCTGTAAATAGCCTATGCTAGGATAAAGATCAGCTATTTTCTGCAGGAAAGATACTGACTGATCAAAACCTCTAAAGTTCAAAAGTAGCATTTATGCCAAAAGCTCATGAAATACTACAGTTCTTATTATTTTTTGGTGGACTGCAGTGCAATACTCCTGCGCTTGACATCTATATATTTTTATTTAGCTAAGGGCTTCTCACTTCCACTGTGAGGCCTCACCCCTGACTTGACCTTTTGAAGCTAATCCAAAGTAAGTCCTGGTTTTCTCAAACAAAACATAAATAAAAAGCTTAGAATTTATTATCTGCTAATTGCACTTTGTGTTTATGGTAATGATTAGGCATTCTTGTTGGAGAGCAATTATTTCAGTACATATATTAACAAGAAAAGGCCTGTGACTGTCACTGCTAGCACGTTAGCATGCTAATTTTAGGACGTAGCTCACAGGGGCTAACTGCTAAATGTTTACAAAACGACTGAAAAATGACACACAAGGAATTTTTTTATGTAACTTTAGTTTATATAAGAAGGTCAAGCAACCCACCAGAACAAAATTATAGCCACATCCACCAACACCCCTGCTTTGGAGGCCGACGAGTCTGCTGGCTAGATGTAGCACTCCCACTCTGAAATCCACAAAATCCCACACGCATCCAGTCTTAGACAAGTGCACTCCCACTGTTTGGCTATCTCTAGCTACTGAGGCACTACATTATGCCTTTTTTTCCCCTCTATCCCATTGTACTGAAATGCAGTTTTTTTTTTTTTTTTTTTTTTTAAATAAATGTCAAAATTTAATAAAAACGTGTCTCCTGAATCCAAACAAAGTTATCGCTCCATTTGAAGTGAACGGGTGAGAATCTACCAAGGCATTTGCAATAGTTTATTGGGTCGATATCACTGCATTCTAAAAGATGCTTTTTCTTTGTTTAATTGACCATTAGAAGGGGAATTTGACAGAACTTCCACTGAATTGGATGAATGAACGCACAGAAGCCACAGCTCACAAACAGAGCAGGGAGGTGGAGTTGGGGTAAGTGATTATGGCGAGTTCATTCAGTCTGTGGTTGGAAGCTTTCGGGCATTTACCAGAAGGTCTTTGTTAATACAAAGGAAACAGATTTCTCTCTTTTATAATTGTTTTTATTATTTTGTGGGGTAAAAGTCACAGAATATTGTTATGCGGTAAGTAGAGTTGACAGCTTATGACAATGCAAATTACTGAATGCAGGGCTATAAAGTGAGACGGCACACAGAGTTATCAGTGAGGAGCTAAGAGTGGTGCCCAAAGTCAGTCCTAATTTCCCTTTCATGATTCAAAGAGCCCTGACACACAATACCATCTATAAATTTAATAGCACAACAAAAAATTTAATCTTTATGACACTTAGATCCAATTTGCATAATAATTTGGAACACGGTATATAAGACCAAAGTAAAGTGAGTCAACACAGAATCAAGTTTTAAAAAATTATTTCATTTTTAAGGAAAATAAACCTATCCAAAAAAACAGCTAATATCAGCTGCTTGTGACAACTTTCTGACCCACTCTTCTTTGTTGAATTGTTTTAATTCAGGCATACTGGAAATTAAGGTTTTGGTTAGACTTTGACTAGGGCCCCTCCAAAACTTTCATACTGGGTTTTGTAACCATTAAGAGATGGATTTGCTGGTGTGGTGCATATTGTGTCACTCAATGACACAATATGCAAAGAATTCCCAATAAACATCGGCAAACAATACCAAAATCTTGTTTTTCTTTTTTTAATCTAACTGTTGTTGTTTTCCTTTCTGTATGAACTCAAAACTACTTCAAGGCCAAAGTTATCAAGGCAACCTTCCCAAAAATGAAATAATTGCTTCTCGTCCAGCAGATGGAGCTCAAAAATAACTCAACACAAAGTGAATAGATGAAGCACATTGTGCATCTGTCCTTCTTCATTTGATCAGTCATAACTCCGGACCCATTCGCCATCTGTTTTCCTTTAGGGACGCAATAAGGGACTCTTTATTAAACCTCAGGCGGAACCAAAAAGGTGAATCGGAGGTGAGCAATAATCGGAAAAAGCCACTTCGGTTGGCCGGGAGTCTTAATTGGATAAAATGAAAGCGTTTCAAATGCCACAGGCGTCTTTTGTGGCGTCATCTCTGAATGACATTTTGGCAATCATTTGTCTTCGGCCCATGTCCGGCACCTCAACAGGACAAATACACAAGCGGGTTCAGACTCCGCCAAAGCACTGTTCACGCCATGTTTTGTCACTGTCAAAAGTTTCCTAACTTTTGACAGTGACAATTGATGTTAAGACTGGGGCTTGTTCAGGCATGAATGGCCTGTTTAAGGTCCCGCCACAGCATCTCAATACAATTTAAAGTTAGACTTTGGACTAGGTCACTTTAAAGTCTTCCTTTTGTTTAGGAGATGAGCTTGTGGTTTTGCTTGTTGAATCAATTTCCTGTTGTAAAGCATAAGTGAGTTTAACGGTAAGTTCATAAACTGAAGCGCAGACGTTCTCCGTCAGACTTTTCTAACAGAGAACACAATTCACGGTTCCTTAATTACACCAAGTTGTCCAGGCACTAAAGCAGCAAAGCAGCCCAAGATCATCACACTACCATGAAAGTTATCAAAAGTGAACCAGTGTTTCTGAAATAATGGGTATGTTTTACACCAGGATGCACACCTTCTAAAAAGGTATATTTTCCTCATGACCAATAGATTAAGAACATTAAACAAGAAAACTAAACACAAAACACAATTATTTTAGCAAAAATTTTACAAATTTGTTTGGTGACTTCACTGCCAGTCTTCTCATTTGAAAGTGTCCTTGGGAAACACAATTATCCCCAAGTTCCCTCAAGTGCTTAAAAATGACTTTCAGCATAAGAGTGCATTTAATGATTGATGGACTCAAAAGCAAGTTCAGTCCATTTATTATAGTTTAGTCTCTGGTTAAAAGAGGGAAAAGAATGAAAGAATGCTAAAAATAAACTATTGCAAATATAATATGCTGTCGTTATTCAGACTGCCTCACCACCAGTGGAAAGAAACCGCTCACGTTTTCTCTGGTAAACAATTAACTATTGATTCCTCTACATTTGCCAGACAACAGCAATATCGTTCAGACGATAGAGAATAAGCTGTGGTTGGGATTTCTTTTGCGTTATCCATCATATTCCAGGAAAATTTGATTCAGAAGACATTTATTCAACACAAGGTACAAAACATTGAACCTTTTAAACAGATTTATCAAAACATACAAGCATACATTTGTTCTACGCAGGGGCAGATAACAACAAAACAATGGCGGATAGCATTATGCTGTGTTATGCTACTTAACCTGTTCAATTTAACACAAGTTCTGGTAATGGTTATGCGTGTCTTACATGAACACTTGGTTCACTGGAGACAGGTTACTGTTTTCTAAACAACCTGGAAGCTAGTGAGGTGGTAGCTAAAGGTCAAAACAACATGCAGCTTCATCTACTGCTTTGGCATGACAACAACAGTAGGCTAACTACTGATGTTTTTAAAGTACAGTAGAGCAGATTGAAGACGGTTAAGGTAGTGGAAAAATTAGGTGGAATTGCCCTTAAGACATTTCCTGAAACTTTAACTGCAATCAGTAGCCAACACTTGTTGTAATGTTGGATTACAGTAAAATGTATCAAAAGAAAACATGTCAGTGACATATGTCACTTACAGATCTTTAGGCCAAGCATTTTTCTTGATAAAGTTTTCTTTAAAGAAAAAAGTGTGTGTCTAAAGTTGATGACCATCCGAGACATGCTAGTCATTAGCCTCCCCGATGCTAATGCTAGCCTTTCTTTGTTTATGGACAGTAGAGGAAGAAGGCAATCCAATGGATGACCAGCCTTGGCATGCTAATCTCTAGCCTAAAGCAAGTGAGTAGTCTCTTTCTCATTTGGCGGCGCTGACCTCTCTGATATTGGTCCCATTAATCACATCATTTGCTGACTTCAGAATAGATATGACCTCTTGCGACGAGGAAGTAGCCAGCGCTAGGTGCAATAGTTTTAATTTGGCCCAAATCTCCAATGCCTGTGTCACTATGCCTTTAAATAATTTTGGAAAGCCCAGATGATGATTCCATTGCTTTGCAAGCTTCTGGTTGGTTAATCCGCAGCACTTGACTAAATTAGAGGCACACCTGGGTGACAACTTAAAATATCCTGCTTCCTTGAGTGCTGTGTGTCCCAGAGATGAATGCACTTTGTTGGAAAACATATGGAAAGGATTACATTACTGTGATGTAATAATATTTTATATATTCAAAGTGGCTTGAAGTAACTGGCAATATGATCTTCAAATTTAGGCAAGAAGCAGATAAGCAACGTTTTACTAAAAATAACTGTACGCCCTTCATCACAGTCCCTGCCATTTCTGCCTCTCTGCAGCTTGGAACTCACATTTGACTCTGAAGTATTTTGGCTATAGAAGCTGGTAAATTTGATTGATCTAATTTTTAAAAAGGACCTTTATGGGAACAGAATTACATGCAGGATGTTCAGCCAGATTTGAGAATCATTTGGACCATCTGCCCGTCACCGGTAGTGGATTTTCAGCACAGTGACCATGCTTAGAGCTCATCTTCTTTTCATTTTGGGAATGTGCGGTTTTACACATTAGCAACAAAACTGAGCATTTATACACAGAGGGGCTTTATCACTCTATGTCAGTGCTGAAGTATTCTTGCACGTTTGTGTTTGTGACCTTTTGCAGTCGATATCTTTGCAGAAACGCTCACACAAACAATGGAGACATTTACCAACTGTCCAACTGAAGCCTTTAAAATCTTCGGTCAGCCTTTTACTCTTTTTTGCTTCTCAGATCTTTAAACGCAAAGTTTGGGTCAATGCCCATGGATCTCTATTAATCTCCTCTCTATGTTTTTTCTTCAAATCTGTCCTCCCTCCAAGCCAACAACTTTAATGCCTGACACACACAAAAACATGGCAAACCGTCTTCTTCCCCTGGGGCACCTTCAAATCACCTCTCTGAATAATTCAGCCCGCTTACTTTGTTCATCGATCCCCCTCTTCACGTCTCCCTCACGCAGACACATCTTTCACTTAACACACACTCCGGGAAGAAACGTAATATGTGCTGTTCGTTACAATTCAGCACCGCTTCAAATCTGCACTCTTCCCCTTACTAATTCCAACTACAGGCTGGAGTTTGCTTTGATTTATGGATCATTGCAAGAAAAGAAATAAATTCTAAAGATTTAAATCCGTTGCTCATGGGACTGATACGCAAGTGCCAAAAGTATTTCAGGATCTGGGCTTAGTACAATGTTCATCAATCATCTATACCAACTTATCCTTGCAGGGTTGCAGCAAAGGGCGCGGGGCAGTTATTGGAGAAGAGGCAGTGTACACACTGAGGGAAGCTCTGCTGATGCTGGAAGTTACTTCCAGTAATGGTAGTCAATTGAGATTTCTCCAGTGGTTTCCAAGCAAACGTAGGTAGCAATTGTGGAAACTGACGCTGCAGAGAATGACTGTGGTAGGTATTCAGCTCAAGGAAGTCCAAAGGTTTTAGAATGGTTCATATGGCTTGAAGCAAATACAAATAGAGGCTTGACGACATCACGAGTTTCAATCATCAGGGAAAGATTTGTGGTCCAACAGTCCGCTTTATTTCCAGCAGCATTCATGAGAAGATTCCAATCAACCTTATGGAAACCTGGAGTTCAATAGTTATTAAAATACACCCAAACACACTTACACTCCAGAAACATGACAGCTGCATTTCCTTTGGCTAAGTAATTTTTTTAAGTCTTACCACAGACTCAGTTTAATTTAGATATGTATACATTGAGATAAATTACACATATGTGGACTCTACATACTAATTAGGTGACTAATGAAGTCAGCTGGTAAAAAAAATAAAAATAAACGAGGATGAATACAAATGTATTCCACACTGGTCATTTGTGAGAAATCTACCCCCTTCTGTACAAATATCATCCTTGGGTGTGGCTGTTCAGGGCCTTAGCCGCTGGTAAGACCTCCCATGGTAAATCGGCCTCAGGGGAAGGACCAAGTGAGTAATGATTTAAGACTTTAATGAATGGTAGACTATAGATTATGTTTACCCCCCCCCGGAGTCAGGGATGGGAGTTAGGACTCACTGGGGAAGGGTTGGTGGTCGAGACTAGGCTCTGGGGTTTGCATAGACCCCATTACCTGAGGAGATGGATATTGCGGTCAGGTGCAGTGGAAGCCTGGAAACAGATGAGAGCGATTACCCTGGTGTACTAATAATCATAATTGGACTCCAGGGACAGGGAATGTCGTTCAGCTCCGAGCTGGTGTGTGAAGTTGAGCTATACTAGATTGATATAGTTGGTATTCCCTTTGCGTACCATTTGCTCTCTGGAATCCCAGAGGCTGGTCTATCTCCTACTCCTGTGTTGCCCAGGGAGAGACACTAGTTGAGTGTGGGGATATTTTCAAGCCCCTAGGAAAGAATCTTGATTTTTTTCTGTTCTTATCCACCAAACAACTTTTCAGAGTCCTCTCTTCTTGGAGACTCTGGTTGCTGCCCTGGAAGGGGATTCCCTTGTGCACCTGGGGGACGTAGTGCCCATGTGGGCAGTGATGGGGTATGTTTAGGGGGGGTTATTGGGAGGAACATTCTCCTAGATCTGAATCTAGGAAGTGACTTGTTACTGGAGATCTACGCTAGGCATTGGAGGGATAGAACAAACTTCACAGTCACATACAAGGTAATTCCCAAATGTACTTTGTACCACACAACCTTGGGCCAAAGGTCCATTATTGATTCTATAATCATATCAAGATTTGAGTGAAGAAGAAAAGTCTAGAAATTTAAACTGATCACCACCTGGTTTGAGTTGGATTGTGGTGAGAATGAACAGAGAACATGTGGCCAAGGTTTTCAAGGAGAGTTACTCTCATACCAGAGGATAGTGATGTAGAGTCCGAATGGGTGTGTTCAGTATGTGTCGGATGACGTCAAAGATGCCCTTTCTGACCTGGATCTCTTCACGATGCTTATGGGTGAAATCTCAAGATGTAGTCACAGATGAAGAGGGAGTGAATACAATAGGCTTGAATACTTTCCCAAAGCACTGTTGTACAACTCGTAGACATTTTTTGTTGCATGTTTGGAAATTGTCTAACACCACTCATCTTTTGGATACTTTACAAGGGAACTGTCCCTGCTAGACTAAATGTAGACAGACTGGTTGAAAGATAAAGCTTTCAACAATCAGCTTTGAATTGCTGAATTCCACAGACATTATGCAGAAAAGTTAAATGTTTCATGATTAAACATGTGTAGCAAAGAAGTTTTCCATAGTAATGGATAAACTGACCACCATGTGTACCATTTGAGCACCAGATGTAGTCTGATCTGGTTTGTAATAATGCGTCATTGTGAGTATTAGTTCTAATGATACTAATTACTTGGAATACTTGTTGTTGTATTACTGTGTATTTCTGAAGAAGTCATATGAAAATGGGTATTTATAATCTTTATTCAGCCCAGTTAGTCTCAACAGACCCAAATCTTTTCACCCCAAATGATAAAGAAACCAGATGAACAAGAAAACAAACAGAAAGAGCTCTCTGCAAAAAATTTGGCGTACAGTATGAGTATTGCGTTATTACAGTTTTACAAACAAATGTACAACAAATACATCATAAATAGGCTCTTGTTGGGTGACAGTGGGGAGCCAGCTTGGTGTGTTTCTTTTTTTTCCCCTTTCCATGGAGGAGAAGCTGCTTCCTCTTACGAGGCGTACTCAAACTCTTCTGCACTGCGCCGGCCAAAATCCATCCATCCAATATAGTCCCTGTCCGCTATCCGATGCTTGGTGTCCAGACCGCCACCTTTTTTCTGGGCCATGGAGTTTCTACGCACAGAACCTGGAGGCAGAGATGGGAGCAAGGGAGAGATTGTGGGCGGAAGAGAAGAACAAAAGTCAAGTAAGTATTCCTGAGTGCAAAGAGATCTTCTTGGAGTACAACTTTTATTTCACCAATAAAAAGTTATTGGTGAAACCGAGTCAGACGCTGACAGATCTGACTCTGAACACAGCTAAGAAGAAAGACACTAGAGATGTTTACCCTCTCAAGCTGAATTATTCAAAAGATACGTTCACTGGTTTGGGTTCGATGAGGCTTTCAGGATGATAAACATCGAAAAGTCGAATTCGCTGCCTTCAAACAGAATTTAGCAGAAAGCTGAACCGGCAAACGAATCACAGATGTTTAACACAACTTAAGAGTTTACGCCTTCCAACAAGCTTCTGAGATCTAAAGATGTTTGGATTTGTTCTACACTTCTTTCTAGATCTGCATCTTAAACTTATTTGCTCTGAAAACCCACACACAAATAGAAACTACATTCACATGTGCAATTTGGCCAAAAGAAAAGGAAGCACAGCAGCAACGGCTGGATTACAGCCTGACAGCGACTCATTAGCCTGTGCATCCACATGACCGCACATGAATGTGGACAAATGTGAGCCTCCCGTTTCTCCAAATACCTACATCAACCTGCTCTCGCACCCTTTGACACCCCAACGCCTTGCGCAACCTCTCTGTCTCTGATCTCCCAAATTCCCAGTTCTCAACTCATTCGATTCCAAGTGAAGGGGAAGCAGAGCCGCTATCTGTTCGGTAATCAATCCCGGGCTCGCAGAGATGCACTTTTCACTCCACCCACATCCTCCCACGCATCTTTCTCTCTCACACACACACACACACACACATACACACACAGATATCTTCCTCAGCTTTCTGCTAAGCTGAGGAGACCGGCCGCAGAAGGCTCGACAACGACACCTCCCACACCGAAACATGCAAGTGAACAGCGAGAACGCGAGCAACACACACCCACTGACACCCAGCGAACAGAGAGGCGCGTTCAGCCCCATACGGTCTTACATTTGAGTTTCAGCGTGCCCTTTTGGCTTCATGAGGATCTCAGCGTCTGACTTAACAGCTTCCAAGTTTTGTTTCTTGGTTTGTTAATGATTATGCATATTATGCAAGAGTCAGGGAGAAACTTTAGCGCTAAATAGCTGCTTCATTGAGGCTAAAGAAAAAAAAACATCTTAATGTCTGGCATGTAAAAATAATGTTTTGGTTTTTTTTCCCTTTTTGAGTTGGATTATTATTTTTAGTAATTAAGTCATTGATTAATGAATGAGTTAATCGTTTCTTTAAGGTTTTCTCTCACAATGTTTTGACTAGTAGCTGATGACATGAGGGACACAAAAAAGACAACATAGGTTATTTAGTTAATTCATTAATTAAGATAAGTCATTAAATAAATAAAACTAAAGTAAAAGACTGGCTTAGTGGCACTACTCAAATAACCATGAATAATAAAGGCACTTTTTATATTTTCATTCATTAGTTTTGACCAATAAGTTGGCCACTTGCTCCTTTCACAGAAAAAAAAAAAACATGATTATAACTTAAATCCTACAGCTCTTCAACCTTAAATATTTTTTATTAAATCAAAACGAGTGAGTCCCATCAGTATTTCTGCTTCGACAAAAAAAAACTCTTCATTGAAGCTGATTTTGAGCTTCGAGGAGAATCTTTTCGATCAAATTTCCCCCAGTTTGGTGAAATTGTTCTACACGAAGCTCTGATGCACACAGAGAAAGAGAGAGAGAGAGTCAGGAAATTTGAGATCCTGATGTGTGCATCCCTTCTACCAGAGAGATCAGAGTGCTGGACATGAAAAAACACTGACAACAAAAGGAAAGATGGGGGAAAAAAAGAAAAGTCAAGTGAGTAGAAGCCAGATTCGGACTTAAATCGTATGAGAGGATCAACCGGAAGGCTGCTCACCCTGGAAGACCCTTTTTCAAACCACAAAAGCTTTCCAGAGCCACTAATTCATTTTACAAAGCTGCCTTTGCACTAATTCCAGTTATTAGCCTTGACCAAGGGGAGACAAATGGCTGGGGAAAAAAAAGCACTTGTGTATGAAAATCAACATTGTTGCAAGTGCAACAAGACGTTTCTTTATCTTTGTGCACACACAGCAAACCCCAATGTCAAAACCCTCCCTCTCACACACACACACAAACACACACCTTTCCTGGAGGAGATGAGCCTTGCCAGCAGTTCGCTGAGGTTCGCGCGGGAGTCTGCGTCCTCCTCAGTCTGAGAGAAGGGTTTCAGCTGGGGGCTCGAGCGGCTGTGTCGGAGGTGGGTCTCCCCCAGGGTGGGGGCGTCAGCCTCGAAGACGGCTGCAGAACCGACACACACACACACATACGAGGTCACGAGCTCGGATCTGAAAACTTGGATTTGCTGTAACGGGCTCGAGTACCTTCAGAGGGAACTGAGAAGTAGCGCTGGTTCTCGTCTACGGGCTGTGGGGAGAAGGGCAGCCCGAAGCAGCTCGAACACAGGACCGCCAGCACAGCGCACACACACAGTCCGACAGTCATCTGAAACACAGAAAGGAGAGCGGCTTGTTTTACTCTTTCAGGTGTAATCTCCCACGATGAGGCGGCTCGGACCGTCTGCCAGGCAGCCGCTCTTCCACAGGAAAAAGAGATTAATCTGACTGAAGTGAGAGTCAGAATATTCACACAGTCATCCACAATATAATTGCTTCTATCGCAGCAGGTGAGACGGACCTGCTGAAGCAAGTCAAACTGACCTAAAAATATATATAAAGAAATAATAATTATAAAAAAACTCTTGGTCGATTTGTCATCAGGCAAAATCTCCAAGACTAATCTCTATGAATTAAATCCGTAAAGAATTTCAGTTTTATTCACAAATTCAATTCAACATAGTCAGATAGAGAGATAAAGACTGAATGGGGAAAAGTTCCTCCAAAAAATCAAGGAATGTTATCTTTTGAGAAGAAAAATATTAGTTTTGATAGAATCTAAAAGAATATGCCTTATGTCACAATAAAATTAAATTAAATATTTTAAAAACAACACCCAACCACCTGCAATGTAAATGTATTAACAATAAAAATATTCAACATGTCACAAAATAGTTCAGGACCAAAATAAAAACAGCCTTACCTTGAGAAAACAGGCTTGCCGTATTCAAGAAGTGTGCAAAAATGAAGTGAGCACTTCTCTGATGAGTGGGAAGGATGCCCCCTTTTATACTCCTCGCTCAGCCCCTCTCAGTCGGTGTGTGTGTGTGTGTGTGTCGGTGTGTCGGTGTGTGTTGCATGTTCGTGAGGCTGATGAGAACGAAGCCTCGGTGATACAACAGCATGCTTCACTTTTACTGTCTGTTTGCATGTCATAAAACTAGTAGAGCTGGAGATGCATGTTGGTTGTGGGTTGGCAACAAATTGCCTGACTGAAGAAAAACCTTGAGGTGCTGTTGAAATGTTTAAACGTTGAGGGGTTTTTAGTGGGTAGTTTTATAGATAAAGTGTTTTTGTGAATGTGTAACACAGCTGGCGTTGGTCATATGGGATCAGAGAGAATGGTGGAGTAGGTGTATGCACATGCGCCCACGCATAGATGCTGAAAAAGTGAGAAGCACAAAAAAGAGCCGCTCATTTCCTGGAGCAGGTGGAAGTGAGACGTTGAAGGACGGGTGCTCCACTCACCCCACCCCTGCTTCAATCACCAGGGATTAACCCGGTTCATCGATCAAGGCCGGGTGGCAAATCAGTGGGTCTGAGTCGATGGTTATCGATCAAATGTTCTGACTTAATGTTTTTATTAGTAGGGCTGAAGGTCCGCTGATGCATGGTTGGGTTGATGTTTTACCTGCTGCTGAAACAAAGGAAGTCGAGGCTTGTAACTGAAGTTAAGATGGGCGGCAAATTCATAGAGGGATATGGACGCCCTGTCACTTTAATCAGGAGAGAAAGATGATTGGCAGATCAGAAGCGGACGCTCGCATGCGTTCACAGTAATCAGTTCTTGACAGAATATGTACTGGTGTTCAGTGAAATATGAATTTGGAGTTCATTTCTCTCAAAATCTCAACTGTGAACCTCAAAAACTCTACGCTTTAATATTCAAAGACCTGTCACATTCTTTAATTGCTTTGTGTGTGTTTTGAAACACTGCTTTTCTCCTTCATTAAGTAAATGTCTATCAGTTTACCCAATAAGTCACATCTCTACCTACACCAGCAGATGATATGACCTGTCCTGTCTACTCTAATTATGAAAAAAATAAACTTGACTGCACTTAGGAGGTGATTCAGCTATTGGATTCAAGTGTGTTGGACCAAGGAGACATCTAAGAGTTCCAGGACACCAGCCCTCGAGGACCAGGATTGCCCACCCCTGGTCTAAAGGAAATATGAGAATCAAAATTGATTAGTTTTAAAAAAAAAAGAATAACCATGGATGAACAGTGTTTTGGATTTTGTCTAAACTTTATTCATAATTTAAGTAGATCGATACCCCAATCATACTATTAAGTGTCAACAGCCAGTAGTTGTGTCTCCATTGACCAACATTTCAAAAATAAATAAGCAAAAACGCAACAATTTAAAAAAAACTACTAATTTTTCACTAGAAAGTTTTGATCGAAGTGGTTTTTCAACCACATCAAAATTGGTTTATTTCACAAAACTGCAAAGAAATTTTTTTTTCGCAACACACAAGTCACATGATCAACAAATGGATTCAGCCACTTGCATGAACCATGAAGGAGACAATGACAAGAAGTAGTTGGAGGATTATGGCAAGGAAAGTTTTTTTTTAATGAGTTATCGAGTGAACAAAATATTGCACGTGTGCGAAATGTTTTTTTTTGACATTAGCGAAATATTGACAAAGTTTAGCGCAGATTTCTAATGGAAACGCAGCCAGTGTATACTGAACACCCTAAAGAAATACAATCTACAGAATCTCACTTTATGCTTATGTATAATAGTTCATTTAAAATACACATGAATTTTTGCATTTCTATGACCATTTATCTCCATAATTCATGAAGAAATAAACCGGCATGCAGTGGATAAAGAACACAGGTATGAAGTGGTTTGTTTACAGGTACAAAATGGAGGGCACCATGAAACCAATGGGGCTCTATCTTCATGCATGTGTTAATAAACTGATGTTAAATAATAAAAAAATACTTAAGAATAACGTCAGAGACTTTGCTCTCAGGCTACACAGCACTGCATTGGTTGGTGAATCAGATAAATGCTAACAGACTTCAGCATGTCATAGAGATCCCAGGAGGCTCTGATTCAAAACCTGCTATGGAAAAGATAAGCTCAATTATATGACCCAACTTTCTTCCTGTCCCCCACCCCCCACACATATATGTAATTTTCCTTCTTGCTTACATTTTATCAGCACACGGAGGAAAGTGCTGTATTTTTCTCAAGGTACAAGCTCAAGACATTAGTGTAGGAGGTGATGCCACTGGTGTTCAAATTAGAATTAATTGACCATGTGGTGTGGGAGGCGTGCGTTACCTTACGTCGTTGGGAGGAATTTACTTTTAGGGTTTATTTACTCATTTATGTTCATGCTTTGCCAGCAGGCCCCGGGCGACTTGTTGAACATCATCCCTACTCGGGGTGCAGGCGAGCAAAGGTTCCCCAACCTCTTCAGGTATTTCAAGCTGCAGGAATCCTGCCAGAGATTTTGTGTCAATTCCAGCTAAAGCACTTCATTTTTGACAGCGTGTAAAAGAAATTAAATAAATGGCTATGAGGCTCACAGAAGACAATTTACTGCAGCTTCAGTTTACAGACAGCAAACGCTAAATGGTTCTATTAATGCATCCTGCTCAGTTTCAGTCATGCACTCAAATCGTCAACTGTTTCGTTTGCAAAAATTCCAGGACAGCAGAGACACATAGAAGACAAACAACCAGCAAAAAATAAATTTAAAATGTACTAATTAAGATTATTATTATTAGCAACCTTTTTCCACAAAGCTCAGCCCTTAAGGTTCAGGGTAATATTGAAAGTACTGCCCAACTACCAAAACAGTTTTCTAGAGCTGCAGTTTTAATTTTGTGAAATCAAACAGAGGGGCTCAGCTATCAAAAGATCAAACTACATATGAAAACAATAAAATTACAACCGACAGCCAATGGTTGAAAAAATGAGACTACATGAATAAGTATTTTGTAAAAAAAGAGTAATGTCAGCATTTTTTAATCAGTCAGAAACCAAACACTGTAAAACACTTTAATTACTTTGTTTTAATTTCTTGAGTCTGAAATTAAAACAAACATCAGCGAGTGTCCACGTTGTTTGAACTAATCCTGTTTTGTGCGTATCAATAATGTCACATTAAAGATTAATATTAAAGATGAAGACTTTCATTCTCACACATGATGAGCCTCACACATTGAAGAAATACATTTATGAAAATCCAACATTTCATGAACTTTTTAAATCCTTTCCATGAGTTAGTAGGATCTAAGTAAGTAAAAAAAATAAAAATTTAAATACTCAGCAGCTGAAGTACCAGGGTTTTAAATAGCTGGTCTTAATAATTTTGGTGTATTTTGTCATTTTTGATCTGGTTATGGCAAACGAGCACAACTTCCCCTAACAGAAGTATTGATTCTAATCCAGAATCAAAACGGGTCCATTGTGTGCTGTGATGGTCAGTTCAGCTGAAATGGGTTACGACGAATGAGACGTCCAGTTCTACTTCAGCGCCCTGAGTGGCAGAGCGTCTTCGGTGCAATCAAACACAGTTTGAGTTGTCATTAAAAAAAATGGAGCTCTGATGAAAATGTTTCATGATGGTGTTATTAGGAAGAGACGTCTGAGAGCCGCAGTGAGCGAGAGCAGAGGGAGAGGACAAGTGAGCGGTCGGGAGAGTCAGTTTTACTTGTCGCTGCCTGACTGTAAAAACTGTTTCTTTTAAAATCACTCGTGACCAAACATAAGCATCCTGCATACTTACTGCAAGTCTTGAATTGTGTTCATTGAAACAATATGTACTCAGTGCTAAATTATCAGACTAAGTTTTGATCAGTTGAAACATTTTAGAATAAATTTAGCATTGTTAGCAGCTAACCGTTAGCTCAGCATTCTTTACGTTTGTTTTCTAAACTAGCTTGTGTTTGACACATGTCAAACTCAAGGACTAGGGGCCAAATCCGGCCCGCCATAGCTTTTTATGTGCCCCTCTAAACTTCAGACAACAAATTATAAAACAAAATAAAAATGAGCTTGACACCGCTGGTTTACAGCTGGTGTCTCACTGGGTGAGAGGAGTACATCCTGGACAGGTCAACACTCCATCACAGGGTAACACAGTGACATGCAGGGCAAACAACAATGCAACCCAGAGTGGTCAACCGGTGTAATGAGCCAAGAGCTATTTCCTGTCTTACTTCAAACACAGATATGGAGTGTCAAGATCAAAGCACTCACCTTCATATCTGCAACTCATAAAAATACAGAGTAGCCTGGACTAAAGCACTAACTAAATGGCACTTTGTGGGCCGTCCAATACTTTGAAGAGAAACATCCAGTCACGTTTAGCCCTAGTAATTGTATCAGAAGCATGTTTTATATGGGTCTGAATGTCAGCATGGAAACACATTTTATGGAGCATCAAGTCCTGTTTGTTTCACTCCATTTTATTTTATTCACTCTATAATGTGTAACAAATAAAATAAATGTGAATGAAAAGGAGCAGAAAGAGGGATGAACTTGTAATATTCTGCCACCTATCCAAAATGTGCGATTCAGCTCAGAAGATTATATTTCAAATACATGAAAAATAAACAAAAAATGGACAATGAAACATCAGCTAATTCAATGCCATTCCTCTTCATTGTGATTTTCAAATTTCTTTTAAACTCAGAAAGAGATTTAAATAGTTTTATCTTACTGTCCAGATAAACTGACACCTTTAATTGAAATGCATATTTCCATCATCGACGTGTGGAATAAATTTTCTTTTTACAAATCTCAGTTCCTTTTAACGTGTGTTTGCTTTCTTTTTCTTTCTTGTTTTTTTAGATATTCTTTCCACATTTTGTGTTCAGTGTATAATGCATGTATACTGGGATCAAGAGTGTAAAAGGAAGTCGTATGTTACTTTTGTCATAATATAACCAACCCAGTTTTTTTCCACACTCTATTATTACTTTAGAAATAAAAGTTCAGTTCCCTCTATTGGTGATGTGATTATTAGAATTAATAAGAAAGTAGGTCATGTCGCCTTAAGTTGGAGTCACTTCAAGTATTTAGCAAGCAGATGTGAGCCAAGTTAGTAAACACAGTCATTTAATATTAAGTCATTAATATTAATTATCACTTCTAAGCTGTAGGTACGCAAAATTATTTTGTCTTGTCCAAAAAAATCCATAACTGACACGTTAGCTGGATTAGCTGGAGACTAAACCATGTAATAGTAACCTAATATCAGGAAGGCGATGTTCCTGCTACATTTATTCAGATTAATTTGGGTTCACAAACTAAAACTTTTTGCCATAAAAGAACATTTCTGGCGATGACTTTAAAGCGTTGAGTCGGTGATCTCACAACCAGAGATGACTTGCAATAAAATTTTAAAACTGTGCTGTCTGTGTGATTTCTGCCCCAACAGACATCTGATTCTCGTCCTCCTTTGCCTCGACAGGCGTGCCTCTGCTCTGCCTCTTTGTCTCCTCCTTTTCAACGTCCCAGTCTAATATGAAGTGCATTAACTGTCCATGTACCGATCGACTGATGCGTCCGTCGGATCTGTCTAATGAGATTGTGCTTCAGCAACAAGTCTTGCAGTCTCGCATCGTGACAGGAGTTACGATAATGTCTTTCACGCATAGCGTGGCGCGTTCAAGTCCTGTAAGAGTTTTGAAATTGGCTTGAGACAGCATGTCTTCCTCCGCCATGAAATTCCTCAGGAAACAAAACACAGTGATGGAGTTGTATAGGCAATAGGCAGAAAAAGTCTAATGAATATTGATTTGTTACAACAAACTTCAAATCACGGTAGAAGCTTGATTTTCCTTTTCACATTACAAAATCTATTCCTGTTTGTGGGAATCTTTTAAAAACAAGGAAGATATATTGAATCCCAGATGTTGCTCTCCTTCCGTCGGGTTGATGTGTCGGATTCATTTCCACACATGAAGGCTCCCTGTCTTCTCCTCCCCCCCACGGGGCTGACATCCCTGTCGTGTGAATGAATCTCTCAGGAGATCAAGCACCAGCACAGAAAGGACAGGAAGACCTATTACACTCTGTGCTCCCCATCAATTATCCTGGCACTCAGGCTGATAAGCCCGATTTCAGCTCCACGCAGCAGTTGAGCCATTATGACGGAGACGGTTACACGTATTATGATGTGCAAATAGTTTAAAATTTCTTTGCTCTGAAGATTTCCTCCCATTGCTGGTGACAGGCATGCGGGACGAGGGCCAAACTACCAGCTGACAGCCACTTTTTGGATTATCAGACCAAAATCACTTGGTGCCGTTTGAAGGATTAGTAGTCGAGCAGTTCGTAATTTTCTGTCATGTAATTTAGCAGCATAGTGCTTGCCATTCAGTTGGCTTTTAAAAGTTACTCCAACCAAACTTGTTGAATCGTCAGTCGAAACTTTTTATTCCAACCGTTCATCGCTCTGACCTTCATGTATAAATACGATAAAGTTTTGTTATTTCTGTGTTTTTCCTGTATTAATATACAATTTGTATTCATAGCCTCAAACCTCCTTCAAACAATACAATGCATTACTGGAGAATAAATATGTGGCATCTTAAGGTATATTCACCTGTTTTGGGTTATAAAAATAAAACAAACAAAGAAAACCGCCCTATTCTTAGTTATATGTTCATTGCGTCATTTTGTGTCTTTTCTCCAAAAGCAACAAGGAAAAAAGGCAACAAGAAGGCTCATCCTCATCAGTGTGTGCTTCAGTGCAGTGATTGAATGAAGCAGCAAACCCACAGGCCTGTAGCCTTTCATGATGGACTCAGAATCACTGTCACCAGCAAAACCAGTCATGGATGTAATATTGAAATAATCATGGCAGGGCTGACCTCTGCTTTACGCTTGCCTTTGGCATGTGGAATGTGAAAAAAGACACTTGCAACTGGGACATTATGCTAGTATTCCAGTTTAAACATGAGAAATTGGACTTTGCCATACTTCTCTGTGGTGTAATGGAGCGCCGCAGGGTTGTGTGTTTAGCCTACTCTCACTTTTTTTGTCACATGTGATTGCAGACTTACATATAATTTCTAAATCATGATTACAGATGATGACACCACTGTCACAGGGCTGATATCAGGGCCAGATAGAACAGAACAGGAGATGGAAACAACATACTTTCCTTCGACTAATTTTGCCCAAATGTCTCTTCATCTGAAGAGACATTTTTAACCTTTCCAGTGAGATTTAAGTTACACCTGAAAGAAAGAAGATGAAAGTTATTATTTGATGCTTATTTTTAAAAAATGAAAAAGATGTTAAACATCTAGGAGTTTACTAACATAAATATAATATTCTATTAGTAAGAATATTGTCAAGAGTTGTTTTGCACACTGAAGGTATTTTAAAACGTGCAATCGTTCTGCGGGTTAAAATCAGATTCACACTTAATGTTTTGACATAAACATTAACTGTTAAATCTTGCAATGAATAATTATGCTTTATTCTTGTTAAATAAGAGAACCCATATAAAAACAAAGACAAAGATAACCTGGAAGATCATAAATGTTGAGAAAGTGGATTTGGTTTTTTTTGGCCTAGACTGAGTTAGATAATAAACATGAGCTGCTCAGCTGAAGCGAGTGCAGAAGAACAGAAAGTCTTTGGAGATGTAAGGTCAAAGGTCAAAAGTTGGTTCATGTTACAAGGTAGTCCCCTTGGATTTAACTGGCTTCAAATAAAATAGACAAAATCTATAAGGCGCTTTTTAGTGATGCCGCCCACTCAGAGCGCTTCCCACTGGAGCCATATTCACCCAGTCACACTCAGTGATTCACCAGTACAGACACACAGCGACGTGGAGCAGCAGGAGGCTGGAACTGAACCCACAACTTTCAGATCGCAAGACAATGTTTCTATGAACTACAGTCACCCGCAAGTCAAACTTAGCAGGATGTTCCATTGTATATAACGCTACAAAATACAAATGAGTTCAAAGTAATCAACAACAAAAACTGTCTGAGAAAAACCAGAATCAAGAAAAATAGACGTTTGCCTCATACGGCTTGCCATAGCAAAGAAAAACAGACAGAAGCAGAAATACAACCCTTTAAAGAACTGCGTACAATTAAAATAAGCAAAAATATCCAGGCAGAGATTTTAAATTTAGGACTTAAAGGGTTAACTTCAACGATTTTTAGTTCCATGTTGCCGCTCCTGTTATGTTACAGAAAACTGTTTGCATTACAGTCAGATTTACTTTAAATAGCACTTTGATATCTGCTGGGGTCTCCACAGGGAAATGGGACTTGACATTAAACAATTATTTTTTATTTCTGCCATTTTCCCCACCTCAGGCGTCCATCTGCCTCTCGAGCCTCTCGCTCTGCAGCTTCTCCACTTTTTCAGCACTTTCAGGTGATGCTGTTTTTGGAGCCATTTGTTTTAAGAAGCCATTACAGGCAATTCAAACCTTCTAATTAACGATCTAGAAGTAATTTTCGGGACTATTGCTCTGTTAATAAGTAAGCCGGTCCCGCATTGAAGCCTTTGATGCCACGTGAACGTGGCTCCGTCTTTTATTTATTTTTTACAGGCCCGGTTTGAAGAACAAACAGTGATGTTCTCCTAGACACACAGCTCCTCTGTGTTTGTGGATACAGAATCAGGGATGTTTGAGTTGGACCGGGAGACCTGCAGTGTTAGTCTAGAGGAGGCTCCGTTAATCCGTGTGGCCATGTGGGCGTCTGTTTGGTTTTCCAGTCTTTGTTTATTTTGATCTAAAGTAGTTGAGGGTTTTTCTTTCCCCAGAATTGAAGTAACTTCTGAAATGTTTGCTGGGAAACTTCACGCTTTGGACAACTTTTACTTTGATGCTCAAGCCAGTTTTAGAACGTTCTTCTATATCTATTTGGTAACTTTTTACCCTCAAGATCCAACATTTGGTCTGTAATTTGTCTTAGAATAAAAAAAATAGTTACTCAAGTCTAAATAATTTATTTTAAGCAGGTATTTTAATGTGTTATGCTCTACCAAAACAAAGCAATAATACTTTATTAGTCTACGGAGGATTTATTTCAAATCTTCAAAGGGCTCAAGTTGCCATAAACTTTCATTTGGTTTCCAGGGTTTTTGGAAAAGTATCAGTCCCACAGCATCACAGGTCTTCCTCCATGTTTAGCAGTTAACAGAGTATTTATCTTTTGCTTCCTGCCAAACCAACCAAAGACTTCACTGCTTGTCTCATCTGACTAAAGTGCCTGGTTCCAGTTACAGTCCAAGTTGTTGCCAGACTTTGGAAAAGGCGTACAGGGGCAGTAGCCCAGGGCCGCAACGTTTTGGGGGATCCTAAGATATATTTTTTTACTCTTTATTTTTTGATGAATGCACATTTTACAAATATTGTACCTTATATACAACTTACAAGTCCATATCAGGCGAGTTGTGTTCATGTTTTTGGATTTTTATAAACATGAATAATACTCTGTGGATCTTTTGTTGCCTCTTGATGGACTGGACATGTTAAAATAGAGAAAAATGTAAAAATATGGCTTATGATGCTGAAGCTGGAATCTGCTCACAGCTTCAAAGTCCAAACCAAATTAAAGTTGTGTGTTTATTTATTTCTTGCAAATTTTTTAAGAATTCGTGCTACTTTAAACTCCCCAAAAACTTTATGGTACAGTGGAGTCATCTTTATGTGTTTTTGCTTGTTTTGTAAAGCCCAAAATTAGTTCATGTCTTAACGGTAGTGATGAGTTACATAACGATAAAGTTTGGAGTTTTTACAGTCATATTCATTATATTAGAAAATGTACTGAATATTTTCTAATATTAAATAAAATATTGAATACTCAGAGAAGCTCATTTGTCAGATTAAAAATATCTTTAAGCAGGAATTAAACATACTTCTCATTAAGGCTACATTTCTGTTTTTGTTTAAATTGTTATAATATTCAAATATTAAATGTCATGCTTTAATCAGCTGTAATGATTAATAAAAATAGCGTCCATCTGAGTGAAATAAATCTATACAATGTATTTCATTTAGTGATAAAGTTCCTGAAATAAAGTGATAGCCGTGCATACATACAGGCCCATTTATTGAAGTTTGTTTTCTTTCTGTAAAGGAACATTTCCACCAGATAAACTCAATGCAGTTTCTTTGCAAAAACTTTCCAGTTCATCATTAAAGCTGTTAGGTTTTCTAATGGATTAGCTTCACATTTCATAAAATTTAGTTGAGATAAAGGATTCTGGATCCAGGAACCGTTGCTGGATTGTATTTTGAAGTTTGCTGCCACATCCATGCAAACCGCTGCCGTGTGTCGTGACCCCCAGCGACTTCTCCTCTTTACTTGTTGTGTAACAGCATCTATTTTCACGTCGGGGGACATGACCGTGTCTGTTCCCACAGAAAGCCCGAATAAAAACGAGTCTCATTTTACATAAATAGGTACACCAAGTGAGCGTCTTTCTCTGTGGCTTCCCACCGCAAAGCAGTAAAAAAAAACAACAAAAAAACGGCCACAGCTGCTTATCGCTCAGCGTGACTTTACTTCCAGAGTAACTCTGCCAAACTTCCCTAAAAAACCCCATGATTCAGCAGGCAAGCTTGTTGTGAAAATTAGCGTTTGACTGGAACGGCGTGTCCTCCTGAGTGTTCATCCGTATCCCTGCAGTCAGCTGCTATGTTAACTCTGCGCAGATATTTTGCATCCAATTAAGTTGATGAGTGCTCATTAAGGGCAACCATGTTTCTGAACTTGAGGCAATTAAAAAGCTTTTTGAGGGAAGGACAGCTTAAGTCAAAAATAAGTAAAAGCTTTGGTGAGGAGAACCTGGTCTTCAGGTGGCTTTGCAGCGATTAGAGTCGTCATTTCTCAGTCCTGACTTGGTGCCTGTGCAGGAATGGAAAGCAGCAATTATGGTGGAAAATCGTTTTGTGTTTGTCTCTACCAACGTCAAACTGTTAACATTTTATTCCTTCAGACTAGTTGTGTTTTTAACTCTGGGATCTTTCTATATAAGCCTTTAAAAGATTTCCTGTCCTTATTGACTGAAGCATCCCCACACCATGATGCTACCACCACCATACTTCACTGCTGGAATCCGTTACCTTAAAAGATGTGCAAGATGCTGGCTGAATGCAGGTAGAGGCTGTTATTTTTGCCAAAGTTTAGTTTTGATCTCAGCTGATGAGGAAACTTTCTCCAACTTAGAGTTTAGATCGGACTTAAAGTAATCCTGGAAGACCCGACCCGATTCGACTAGTTAACTTTAGTTACAGTCAGCCTGAACTAAACCTGACATTTTAATTAAGATTTTACTGCTTTTTGTTTTTAGTAGGCAGTGTAACTTCTCCTGTTTTTGCTTTTGTTTAACGTCTTCCAGCTCCATTTTGTCTCTTGTTGTAACCGCAGAGTGAGTCAAGCGCAAACCATCCGGGATCAGTGACTGACAGGATCCAATCCGCCGCTGCTCAAATGGAGTTGCATTTGAGTGCGCTGCGCTTGTTACGGCCTGATTAACTTTCCGTTGAGGAAATCCTTTGAATATTTCCTCAACAGGTTAAACTGCCAGCTCCAGTACTTAACACAACTTTGCATCATGCGTTTGTTTGGTTTTCTCTGTGCTCTATGTATTGAAGGCTTGAACTCAACAATCACAGAAACAATTATTTCGAGTCGGACCATGAACCTAAACTCAACTCCGACTGTGATTGGCTTCCCTGTGCACGAGAAAGAAAAGCAGCCCCGCACCATGATGCTGCCACCTCCATGTTTCACTGTGGAAGTACTGTTTTTGTGCTGCGTTAGCTTACCAAACTTGTGTTTTGGTCATTTGTTTGCTGTGTGCACTCAACTCTGCCCAGCTACTCTGAGAAAAGCCTTGTGTTCAGAAAGAGAGCCTGGTTATTGTTAAACTGCTCATGGCTCTGCACTGAATTATTAATGATCCTGTGGCATGTCGCTGCGGAGGAAGAGTGCATATAGGTTACTCCCACTGAGAAAACAGAGGCATCACAGAATGAAAAGATATCCGTTATGACGCTGTGTCTCTCCCATAATAACCAAGAGTTGCATCATGTTATAATCTTTTTCTCCAAAAAAGAAAAAAAAAGCAATACGAGCTTCTTTGTCTAACCCTTATGTTGAAATCAGACTGTGGGCAATTAATTGGTGGAAAAAGGAAATGAACCTGTCAAATCTGACACCTGGTGATTCTTGCTTCAATGCGTAACATCAAAGCCATGCTTCAGGCCCAGATGGCGCGTACGTCTTGCCTTTTTCTTGCCACGCTGAACTTCCATTTGACGCGTCAGAGGAGGTTCAATTGTGTTGTTTCCACACTCCAAGACACAAACAGCTATTAACTTAGTCCATCCGGTCGGCAGTGTAGTTTTTAAGAGTTTCCTGATCTCTCAGATTTTCCTCTTGGATTTGCTTCACATTGACGAAAGCAGAGCTTAACAGCCTCGGTTGACGACTTGTCGGCCAGCGAAGCTCAATCATGTCATAAACGTTTGCAATTTTACCTTTCTCCCACCGTGATCCATTACCAGTTCTCTGATTACTCAGTAGTGCTTAAGCATCACACTTTAGAGAAATCTCTTACACAGAACCACAAAATAAAAAGTATATATATTGTTTTTTTTTCAGCTCGAGGCAAAAACGAGGCAGAACTCACAGGTGGCGTTTGCAGCTGCGGCGTCTGTCTTCTCGTCACGAATCCTGATGGATAACAGGCTGAAATGCAGATTTACTGTTGCCATCTAAAAAACTGTCCCTCTGCTCATACAGATGCATCAATTTGAAGTTGTTCTGCAGGAAAAGGTAACATAGGGCTAGTAGTTGTGGAGTACTGATACAGTCCAAAATTCACAGAAGACTAAACAACTGCCATGGCGCACCACAAAGTCCAGTGGATTAAATATCGTCCACAGGCTTTCATCATTGCTTCCTCCCTGTCGGCCATGTTTGATTTCCAGTCTGACATTTAAATGCTGATGAGTGGAATCGGTTTGTGTTCAACCAAACCTGTTGCAGCCAAAACATTTTAATCGTCGTGTGTGGCGTCTCGGATTTTGAAAGTCGGCTGACAATTTTTAAATCTTACCGTGTGAACCGGACTCAAGTTTCCCAAATGAGATCATAGACAAAGACCAGAGCTTCAGGTCTTTGAATCAGATGAGTCTAAAGCTGAATTATTTGGCTGAATTATTTGGAAACGAGAAGAGAAAATACATCTTGCATTAAGTCAAAGAACCAACCGCATCCCAGCTGTTAGGAGTACATGTGGAGGTGTCTTGGTGTCGTTGATCCATTCAGGTAGATGTGGGCAGCTCACAGAATGGCAGAGTTGACCAAAAATTGGACAATGGTACATAAAGAAAATGTGAGGCCATGTGAGAAGAATGTGATCCGAAGCAGAACTGGACCCTACGGCGTGACAGTGACCCAAAACACAACAGTAAGTCCATCGAGGAGTAGCTGACAACTAAGAAATGAAAAGTGCTACATTGGACTCAAAGCCTGATCTTGATCTCACTGAGATGCTGTGGAGCGACTTGAAACGGGTCGTAGATCCAAGGAAACCCTCAAACGCATCACAGCTGAAAGTGGGGCAGTGGTGACAGAGAACAAGGAACAGCAGATAAATTTATTGGAGTTATAAGTCTGAGTGTCACAAACTCTGTTGGGAAATGATGGAACTATGATTTATTTAGGACTAGAGCCTTTGTCCTGTCAGCACCAGTACATTTTTGTAAACAATTAAGAAAAAATTTGCATCATATTTGCATCTATATCAACTTGATATTGATGTAAATCTAAATATGTAAGATTATATCATAAAACATAAGTTAAAAGACATTACAGAAACTAAGCTTGCCAATTTCTGTTAGTGAGCTAATGGGAAAAAATGGAAAACTTTTTCCATTTTTACAGTCAGAATCAAAACAAAGACTGAATTCTCACTGACCTGCATGTGACACACTGGTTTACTTATTTCCTCACGTTTCTATTCTCTAATGTGGGTTTTATCATACCTTTGTTCCTCGGGTGGTTTGCTCAGTAACCTGTATCTAAGCTGAAATCTGTTGGATAAAATAACTGATCAATCGTCAGTCAGTTTCAGAACATCTCTCCGTGCTTGTGGGTGTGTTGGACGTCCTGTTGCACACACTAAAACACTTTTTTTTTTCTTTTGCATGCAACACAGGAAGAAGTTTGGCAATAAAAAGCTGGGAATTAATGAGCCAGATATAAATCTGTATTGATCTCTGCAGATGTAACTATCAAACAGAGTCGGAAAATAACCCAACACTTGTTTCTACTGATGACATCATGTTTTAATTTGCTCAGGAAAGCACATAAAATATGTAACAGTATTACAACGATCAATAAGCCGGGTTATCACCACTGAAAGTCACAGTATTTAGGAAATGAGGTAGAGAAGTTGTGACGATGGGAAAAATTTTTTAATGAATATTTAATCATCCAAACACAGGTGCACACCTTCTAGAAAGTTCTCTCATGCTTCCCGTTCTCCCAAGAGGAAGCCATCTTACCTGGATTCACCTCAGCAAACGGACCAACACTTCCTGGACTCATTCCTCCACATCATCTTGTGTCTTGGTAATGGGAGGAAGTTACATTACTCGCCTCTCCTCATCCTCGCAGCGGCCCTCTGGCCAGACTTAAAGGAACACCCTGGACCAGAAACTTTGTGTTTAGGAAACTTGTTAAACTTTCCTTCCTTCTCCTGGGTTTCTACCCGTGTGGTAGAAACCAACCCGTCAGACATTTGCCTCAAAATGTGACAAATTCTCCTTGAGACTTTTTAGTTTACTACACATTATCAGATTCTACTTACATTTATTTTTATTTACTCTTTTTAATCATTACTTTTTCACATACTAACCATTATTCCACCAGGAAAATCTCATTGAGATTAAAAATCTCTTTACAAGAGAATCCTGGGTAAGATTAGCAGCGATTATAGGACATTCACAGCAAAACAAAAAGTTAACAGCGTCATAAATAAATTAGTTAACAGATTCAACAGTTAAAACATTTACAAACAGATGATTCCTTCTCAAAAGACCAGCTCTTAAAACATTTAGCTACAACAGCACCTTTAGGTTCATGTATTTCTGTAACTGGCTCCAAGAAGATGGAGCAGAAAACTGAGAAGACCAGTGGAGGTGGCACTGGGCATCTGCTAGATTCAGCAAGTTACATTTAAGACATTATTAAACCTTTTTTAATGCCACCAGGAATAAAATGTAAGATAAAAAAAAAATATGTATAGACATAGGAGATGGTTATGGGAACTTGCTGCATTACAAGCAAACATAGCAAAAAAAAAAAAAGCTAGCTAGTTTATGCCGGTAGATTCAACCACCTCAAGTCACAAAAAAGTCAATGAAGATATTTGGGTGCAACTAAAACTTTTTTGTAAAAAAAAAAAAAAAAAAAAAAAACTATTTAAAAAAATAAATAAATGTAAGACATAACTAGGTAACATCTGCCTGGGTTCACTATGCTTTTTTCAAAAGATGGCGCCGGTCAGAAGAAGTGCAGAAAAACAAAAGCTACAACATTTCTTTTTAAAGGAAAGAAATGTTTGGAGGTAAGTTGTTATTCCCATTTGTTAAATTATATCTCAGGAACCACAAAGACCCAGAGGAGCGTCTACCTGACAGAACAAACCGCACGAGGCTGTGGTCAAAACTGTAAAATGATGTGGTCAAAACTGTAAAATGATGTGGTCAAAACTGTAAAATGTTGCGGCGCAGCAGAGGTGAAAATCCCATGATTTGAGCCTGGGTCTGATGGGATTACATCACTCCATGTTCAGTGGAGTGATGTATCAGAAAAATAAACAAATACCTGTAGAGGTTTTTCTTTTCATGTACTGCAGTGGTATAAGAGAAATATGAAACCTTTTCTAACTAAACCACCTACTGAACCAAAGCGATCTTTATTGCTTGGTTTGTTTTCAAATAAAATCCAAATGCAACATCTGGGCTAAAATCACATGGAAGCAAATATGAAGGAACAAGTTGCTTCATATGTAAGCCGGTCTGAAGGTAACAACAGCTTGTGCCTCACAGCGTCTTTAATCAAGTCATCACCGTTCATTAGAAAACCTTCAAATCATAAATAACTGCTGCTTTATTTATCATTTATATCAGCTATAAAGCTGCTCTCTAGCAACCGGTCTGTTAGCTTGTCCTTTCTGCTCCCTGTTAGCATTTTAACCCTTTATGAGAGCATTAATTCATCGTATTGAATCTTAAACTTGGCTGTGCAACATCCAGAAAGCCCAGCAGAGAAACAGCAGAAATTGTTCTCAGGTTTTCACTGGAGTGAAAAAGTATTAATGCAGCAGCCTGCAGCCAGGGGATGCTGTGTTGTGTCACAGATGCTGTGTGTCACGCTGCTTTCCCTGTCAGCCGTGATGAATTTGAATGAATGACAGACATGGAGTCGATAGGCAGAGGATTCTAACAGGTTTTCGTCTGTCTCACACCCCACGCTACACAAGAAATTACTGTCATTTAATTCAACTCGCCATACCATGCAATTGCTCGTCCTGCTCTCGTTTCATATTGCTTTCTTGGCTTGTCACCCATTTCTAAAGACTTGTTGAACGCCCGAGACATCGGAGGATTTAATGATCTACAAACACACAGTCCTCCCTCTCGTCCTTGCGCTCTCCCTCCCACATGATGTATAATTTATTAGACGCTAAGCGGAGTTTGGCAGCGACAGCTCTGAAAGTTCAGAGCGGCTATGTGACACGAATTTGGCAATTATCCAAAGAAATGTGTCCAGGCAGTCTCCAAAGGGAGGTGTGTGTGTGTGGTGTGTGTGTGGGGGGGGTTGGTGGGTTCAAGTAATATCCACAGAGGGAAGGTGAGCTGTGGTGAGGTGTTAAACGGTGGTGCTGAAGAAATCAGAATTGGAAACCATCAATTAGCACATCAAGCCGTCACCGAGTTGCTTGTCAAAGATGAAGTTCAGTGCTTGTTTATCATCCTTCACTCCATTTGAAGGTTTTCCACATCCTCCCAATGGATACAAGGTACGAATTCTACAGAAGTGATTCATTAAAATTGTATTATCGTATCATATTATTGTAAATGTGTCTTTCATTTCAATGGCCCAAAAAGAGAGGACAGCCAAGTAAAATAGTACTCCATTATCATCTTACTAGCCACTGGACGTTGGGACAAACATCATTTAATAATCACTTCATAACACACACACATGGATGACAAAAATGCTCCATTACCACAATAAGTTGGTAAAAATAAAATAAAATAACAGCCTCTTGTTCTACACTTTGCTTGGTAAAGAAGGTCTGAACCCTCGTCTGTTTTGAAGTGATTGCTTCCTGGAGGCGTGGACTAAGTCAAAGTTTTAAACGGTTGGATCTGATTTTACCCAAAAGCTAACGTTTGGCCGTGTCGTATGAAATACGCTAACTTGGTCATGAAAGAAACGACGCCAGTAAGCTTACTGGAAACTGCTTGCGCCATAAACAACCGGTGGGGTGCATGGCCTTGTCGTCTTTGCCAGCAATAAAATGTCTTAAGCATTCTGTTTTTAATTGCTAAATATTTAGAGGCGGACTGAATGGTTTTGTTCACTTTCTCGGCCATTGCCAAATCACAAACCATAGGCATACGACAGTTCAAAATTGCAGAGGAAACTCAGTGCCATCGTTCACAACTCTTCCTTCTGTTTGCCGATTGATGAACTGAATCCTGAGAAATCGAGCTCAATGGGGCAAATTTCAGACGGAGCACTGAAGGGAGATGAGAATCAGGTGAGACTGTGTAGGAAAGCGATGGCCAGGCTATGACAACGACACAATGAAAACATTGTGGAATCTTATTCTATAATGTGAGGATTCACTCACCTCAGCATGCCGGATCCTTGAAACTGAAAATGAAAGGGACGTTTGTTCAACTTTCTGATAACTTGAGGGCATTACCAGACAATACTTGAGTTTTGAAGAAAAAAAAGGGGATTTGATCTAGCATAAAACTATGAAGTTTAACATTTTTCAGTTGGAATGTTTTTTCAGTCTCAAAACAAATTTGAGCAAACTATGTGGCCCTGATTTAGCTCCACATACATGATATAATCCCCTTATTTTGCTTTTGTTTGGACTCATGTTTCTAATATACATGTTATGAAAATAATAGCAGCTTTAGCATATCAAATCATTATTTGATCAGTCTTAAATTGACTTGAGGGGAATAAAAAGAAAAGGCAGGAAGAAAAAGAGGCTGAGCAGATATATTCACCTACAAAAATGGCGCTGATAGATAGAACCAATTCATTATTACCCCCAAAGGTGTCCAATAGAGTCAGGCAGGGTGGAGATGAGCTGCACAGCATGGAGGTGAGCAATGACTGACAGATTAAAGACCTCAAAAGAGATATTAGTTCAAGGAGAAGGAAAGAAACTGAGTAGAGCTGTGAGCAGTTTGCTTCAAGCAGTGAGTTGTGCATTTGGTGTCAGTGATAAAATCTGAGCGTGTTAAATCTTGTTGTTACATCTTCCTTCTGCTGTAAGAGAAAATACAAAAAGAAAAACACGTATTATGTAATCAAGATTTTTCCACCTGATTCCGACCGATTAAATCAAGAATATACCACACTGCTTCTCCAGAGATCAATGCTGCGTGAAAACACAAACGAGATTTCATCAGTGATGCATGCTCAGTGTTAGCATTCTGACGTGACTTTCTGGTAACTGTTTTTCTTCAAAGCAGCAGAAGTTTCTGCAAGTCAAACATTTATCTGACTCAACACATTCAGCCGGAGGCTTCAGTACAGTTGTGTGTTGCTCTGGCTATAGAGGAGAAACAATTTGCTAAAGTGCCAGGGAAATACTAGGCAAGACTGAGTGTATTGATACAGCACCATTCACACACAAAGCAATCCGAGGGGCTTTATGGGAAAAGTAAAAGCAGAAGCATGAAAACGTTGCATCTCTGATCAAAAGCTGCTCCAAAGTAAAAGGTTTCACTCCACATTTAAAGGAGAGGTTCACATGGTTCACATTTAACAAGCAACTCGGTGTTTTATACACCAGTAGTCAAGCTATAAAATCTGTTCTTTAAAATCAGAGAGCTAGTCGAGTCATGAAATCAATTTCCTGGTGTTGGTGAGTGTTTATTTTTTGCTTTGATATGACTTGTTAATAAGTCAGCCTGTTATGTATTCTAGAGCAGCTAAAACTTACAGAAGAAATTGCTCTGCTGCTTTACAAACTCAGTAACTTTGCTCTGAACGTCATAACATGTAATGGCAACGTTTCAGCTGCTTTCTGACCCGGCGGGCAAAGGAAGACAGACAGACAGGGGGCGCTGTGACCCAATCTGTTTTCACTCAGAACGTTATTGTAAAAGAAGGGCAGAAAAAGAAAAACTGGGATTGAAAAGGTTATGACAAGAGCCATTAAATCAAAAATGTCTTGTGTTTTTTTTATTTTTATAATGGCTCCACAAATTGCAGCTGTGGTTCCAGTACTAGAACTGAATGATGGCGACGGATACTACAGGATTGTAATATCTGGTATGAAAAGAAACATTATTTCTTTCCTAATTCACACAGTTATGTGGACCATTATAAAAGAGAATCGCATCACCAGATCAGATGTTTCATTAATAGTCCTCCTCAAAAACAAATCAAGATCATTGCTGTTATTTAGCACCAAATTAAACATGCATAATCAGATAAACTTGGCTGGTAACAAATGACTTCCTTAAAATTACAAGATAAATTTTAGAATCAATTATCTTTAATTGTAAAAGCTTTATCTGCTGCAGGGGATTTTAATCCCTTATTAAAAAATAATTACAAGACTTGCTGCTGTGCCTGAGTGTCCCTGAGGCTTACGAAGTACCTAGCATCTTGTTTATATCGTATTCACTGTGAAATGAGATGTGATCAGGATGGACATTCCTGTAAACTTTCAGATAAAAACAGTTTGGAGTAATGAAACATGAAGCACAGAGCAGAGTCCATTTGCCAAAATGTAATAAAGTTGATGGAAAACTGCATATGATCCGGTGGCAGGTTACAGAAAACATCAGGTACGTCAGAATACAGACGACACGTTAAAGTTAAACCCTGATAAGATCCACATGTGAGAATATTACAGCTGTTCATCAAGAATAATCCCCTTTTTGAAGCATATTGCTCAGCGGTGTCTTTTTCTAAGTTACTCATGTTAATTTTTGAACCTTGAGTGCGTTTTAAATCTCTCCAGGAAAATCATTAAAGAAAATGATTTCTTTGTATATAAACGTGAACATTACGTCTGGATCGTTCAGGCAGATTCCACACGGCTGGTAGAATAATTCGCTCACTAAAACCAGGAAGATAGAGAACATAACACCAGTTTTAAAGTCCCTCCACTGGCTCCCTGTAGCTCAAAGAACAGACTTTAAAATATTGTTGTTAGTTTATAAATCACTGAATGGCTCAGCACCACAATACATTAAAGACCTGTTGTTGTTGTTGTATCAACCTTCCAGACCTCTAAGATCTTCTGGTTCTGGTTCTGCTCTGCATCCCCAGAACCAGAACCAAACGCGGAGAAACAGCTTTCAGTATCTATGCACCACTAATGTGGAACAAACTTCCAGAAAACTGTAAAACAGCTGAAACACTGACTTCCTTTAAATCTCAACTAAAAACCCACCTGTTTAGGATTGCATTTGAAAAAACGCCGAGTGACTGAGGGTCACTGCGCGTAACGGAAACCCTGTAAATTCTAGACACTAACAGGTACCATAAATTGGTCAAAGATCCTTGAGGGACGGCGGAGTCCCTGAGCGAAATTCCGTGAAAGAGGTGTACGGAGCCTCATGATA
>CAEFZY010001389.1:0-16981 GCA_903066815.1 Brachyrhaphis roseni
ATGGATGGATGGATGGATGGATGGATGGATGGATGGATGGATGGATGGATGGATGGATGGATGGATGGATGGATGGAACTATAACTAGCCATTTTTTCCATCTAGCAGCGAGTTACCAGTACTGTCTAGTTAGGTAGCTAACAATCTAACTAGATACCTATTGATAACTAGCTAGCTAACATCACCTTGCCAGCTAGTTAGCAAGGGGATGTTAACAGTAGCCTCTACCATCTAGAGTCACTCAATGAAGATATCTGTGTGCGACTCAAACTTTTGCCTGACAGGAAAGACCAGTGAGGAAAAAACAAAGTACAAAGAATACATGACATTAAATAGTCCCGTAAAGATAAAGTTTCAGATGTTAACGTATTTAGGGCAAACTTACTTTTCTTTAAATGAATTTAATTTATTTTAAGGCCCCAATTTTAGAAAAATTAATTTAAAACTTTTTAAGGATGCACTGGAAATATTAAAAAAGAAAATTGTTTGTCAAGTGCAAATTATCCAGCCAGGAAATCTACTAGAGCCAGCTACCTGGAGGACAATGAGTTACGGTTGCTTTAGGAGTTCAGACACACAACATCAAAAACCTCTATGAACCGACAGAGCGTGTTAGCCCTCCCCTCGCCTCTTTATTCCCGGACTTTTCATGTGAATAAAACAGGGATTGTATCGGACATAAAAGATGTCTTTGAAGTTAGCCTGGAATATTGTACACACTGGGAAAGCAAAGTGTAAAGCGTAAAATTCACAAAAAACAAGCCTCTTTCCCTCCGTTAAGCTCCTAAGATCAAGAGGACGGTAAGTAAGCTCCACGTCGTCGTTTTTAGTGCAGCTTGTTCTTTTTTTTTCTTCTTTTTTTTTACTGCAGGTTTCCTTCTCCTCCCTACCTCACCCCAGAGGCTCATTAAATTTTCATTTCATCTCGCCGTTCTATTGTCCACAGAACCTGGCCACGCTGTCCCACTCGCCCGAGCACACCGATTGGTCGGGGGTCAGCATAAACACCGACATCTACCTGGGGACGCTCTGCTCCTCTGTCAGCGGCCTCATCGAGAAGTTCCAGGACGAGCTTAGGAGACTTTATGGAAAAGGTGAGAGCCACTATCAAGTCGACTGAGTTTGAAAAATGAATACAAACTACTGGTCATATGGAGAAAAAAATAATAATTCTTTTGTTCTATTTTTAGCAATGATTTAGATTGTTTTCACATGGCAAACTCCAACACAAATTCATTTCTATTCAAATATAAGACTGTTGCTTAAAGCAGGGTGGTGTCACAGAACAGGGGTTCCCAAACTTTCCCAAGTTTAGGAACTCTGTAGCATCGCTACAAAGTTTGGGACAACACTACAAAATATGTAAAGAAAATTAAACTTTTAGAATGGTTTTTTTTCACTAATCAATGATTATTACATTAATTTAGCATAAATACTGCTTCATATAGTCTGATTTTAGATGACCCTAACTCCTGTGGAGGAAAATTTTATTTATTTAGAGTTGATGACCAGTCAGTAGGGGTATAACGATACCCGAAATTCACAGGACGAGACACAATATTAAGTTCAAAGAGACAAGATTTTAATATTACGTTTCAGGAAAACTTCTAAGATCAAATTTATGCAACAAAAGGCATTTATCGTGCATTTTTATTGGTTTTGCCACAAATTAAACAAACTGATATCTTTCTTTTCCTGTTTTAACTTTCATCTCTTCAGAAATGGGCTTCAACTGTGTAAGGCCTGAAGGAAGGCGGCAACTAACAATTATGTTAGCATTTGTTTATTTTTATTATTATTATTATTTCAATTATTCAAACAATTCAATGATTAATCAAATTTTAAAAAATATGGGACATTCTATAGATTGTAATTTAACCTCAAACCTTAGTTGTACAACATTTTTAAATAATAATATACACAGTCAATTGTCTAAAATGCAGTGACATAGCATTCCTTTAATGAATTTGAACTGGATGAAATTAAAACTGACACTTGAGGAGTTTTGGGTAAATCATATTTACAGGTAAATTTGTCTTTATCTTAAATGCAAGATTTATACATACATTTTGCACAGTTGTGACTTAACTACTGCTCTGATTATGTTGTTCTTTCAGCAAATACACTTTTCCTGAGTTTGTGTGCTCCAGTTAATGATAAACCGATGACTAAATTAGATGACGATTAATCCGATCAATCATTTCAGCCGATACAAATGTACAAAATGCTATTCATATTTTTATTTATAAAAATAGTTGAAAATAATGTCAATTTGTTTCCCTATTTCACAATTATGTTGAGTTTTGTGTTTTTCTGCCACATGAAATCCCCAAACGTGTTTAACTGTAATGTGACAAAATGTGAACAAGTAAAGTAGATATGAATGCATTCTTCCAGAAAAAGGTTAGGAAAAACCTGATAAAACAACAACAAAAAAAAAAAGAATCAACATTAAATCTCTTACGATTTACATCTTTTGCCATGCTCCTATCTTGGTTTCTATGCAAATATCCCAGAAACCTCATAATCCCTTGTCTGATATAGACAACTTGGTCTATGCAAATGTGAAATCAGGCATATGTAGGTCAGTGAATGCGCTTTCCAGAATAGAAGAGTGATTCATCGTTGCGTTTTACACATCCAAGATGACTGGACAGATGGAGAGTGCGTCGATGCTGCAGCAGAGCCGTGACAGCAGCACGTCTGGAACGTTTCCAGCTCCAGACCCGAGCATCATGGTTAACACGAGCACAATCCATCTGCTTTAGCTTCGACTTGTTTTGCTTGATGATGTGTTGACTTATTTTCTCTCTCATACTTTGTCTTTGTTTTTGTATTCCTTTCAGAGTTCCGGAAGGTGCAGAACTATGCAAGTGAGTAACCCCCTTCGGCGCTTTTTTTTTCTGCATGATTTAACATGTTAGTGCATAAAATGTGTCTTGAGGTTCTTAACTCCTGTGATGTTCAGTTCTCCTGAATGCCCACAAGATGGAGCCACCTTCTGTCACATGTGACCTCAATCCAACTAAATGTAGCCCATTTTATTGACTGGCCACTGTCTTCCTACTCAATTCCGCTCAGTTTTTATCTCCCTTCTTTGCTTCATTTGGGATTTCTCCCATTGAAGTGGATTTCTCCGGTAAAATTTCAACCAGGCCAATCAGAAAAAAAAATCCTAACTGTGACAGATGTAAATGTTTATCTCATATATCTGCAGTTACGTTAGCTAGCACTCGTCATCTATTAGCGATCAGAGGAAACTGCTGCGTCTTATTCAGGCATTGAAGCAACAACCTATTTATACTTGGGAGTGGCTGCATTTTGGGGTAATTGTAGTCGCCGATTTTACAAGAGGTATGGATTCAACTAGTTGGACTGACAACTGTTCATGAACTGTTGGATGCTGTGAGAGCTGCACATTATCTGAAAAAAACAAGAACAAATCATCATTCTACCACTACTTCCTGTCACTTACATAGTTTTCGCCAATACTAATGTAAAGCGAAATGCGAAAAGTGTTTCCATTGTACTTTTGTGAAATACATTTATTTTGCTTTGGCTAAAATAAAAATATATTTTTTTTAAAAAATCACCTCATACTGGCGCAAAAACCTTTTAGCAAAAAATGGGAGTCGTTTTCAAAATTGCCGTGTTGAGCAAATTTATTATTGTAATTTTAATTTGCTCAATTTTAGGGTTAATGGAAATGCAATTTGTGAGAAAAAAAATGCTCGGTCACCGTCTTACCCTGCTTTATCCTTTCCTTTCTAGGTGAAGTTATTTTGGACCCATCCACTGCCCAAAAGAACCTGGTCGTTACTCATGAAGGTCAGCAGGTGAAATACGAAGAGCACAAGGTTTCCCACTCAGAGGGTCCGAAGCGCTTCAACCCGGCCCTCTTCGTCCTGGCCCAAGAAGGCATCCACTCCGGCCGCCACTACTGGGAGGTGGAAGTCGGGCACAAGACGGCCTGGACGCTCGGCGTGGTGCGCGCTACGGCTCGCCGCAAGGGTGAGATCAAGCTGAACCCTGAAGGCGGCTACTGGTGCCTGTGGCTGAAGAACGGGGAGGTGAAGGCTCTCACTGAAACTCGCCTGCCACTGGCGCTGATGTCCCATCCCAGCAAAGTAGGACTTTTCTTGGATTACGAGGCCGGCCAGCTTTCTTTCTACGACGTGAAGGCACATCAGCATCTCTACACTTTCACGGATAAGTTCAACGAGAGCGTGTACCCGATCTTCAGCCCCTGCCTAAGCCAGGACGGGAAGAACAATTCTCCTCTGATCATAACACAAGTTAAGCACACCTAAGCGGTCAGAGAGTGGATCGTAGACCGAGAGATTGGTGTTTTTGTTGGAACGAGTTGTCTCATCTTCGAGGAGTTCACGATGATGTCACTTGTTCGCAAAGCACTTCACGTTCAACTCGGTGGACAAAAGCAAATCGAGCTCCTGCCACCGTGGAATCAAATGTGTCGTCACTACGCTGCTGAAGGAAAAAATGTGTTCAGACACTTTAAACTAACAGATTTTTTTAATATTAGCAAACAACGCCATCTTTAATGTGACATTTATTCTGTTCAGCTAAAAAATAATAATAATAAAAAAATCCATTAGAAGAAAATCTGGGGCTACTGTTCTGATGCACCAAAAGTTCAGCTGACAGTTTATCTGCATCCTTTAGCTAAATTCAGTTTGTCAGAGGATCTCATTGGCACACCAAAAACAGCAAAAATTTTAAAAATTATACTACAATCAATGAAAAGTTCAGTAACTGAAAGGTTACCCATGAAAGGATGAATAGGTTGCAAGACAGTTAAAAGATTGTATTAGTAAGGAGCTGGAGTAATTTCTGCCAACTAAAAGTCGTTGTCCATGAATAACAAATATCTCTTACTGTCTGTATGTCTGGACCAAGGAGCACAGCTATAAGGTGAAGTTTATTTGGTTTTGTTTTACAAAGAAAAACTTTCAGGTCTTATTAAAACCTCCTAAAACCTTTTATTGCTTAGTGGAAAAACTTTTAACATTTTGACCATAATTCCAAAAGGAGTATCAACACTGACATCAAACATCATCAAAACAATGTCACACATGCTCTGGGGTTATATAATACTCCCCCACCCCCATTTTCTTGTAACATAGCTGTGCATCATCATGGGAGGCTCTGTATATTAAAGTCCTTTCAGGGGCTCAGTGAAGGAACCAAATATATTATTGCACATATATATTTGAGAGAATTGTTGGGCTGTGGTTGTTTTATGGGGTTTGGGTGTTCTGTAATTTTATATCAGATTCTTTTTTGTACCTTCTTTCTGTAGTTTTCAAATAAAGATTACTTCTAAATTAAAAAGGGAAATACGTATTTTTCTTTATTCTGAGATTAGTACAAGAGCAAACTCATGTAGCTTACAATGGAAAGACTGAAATACCTCAGCGTTCACCCCCATGTGGTTCGGTATTTCACCAGTAGATGGCGTACTAGATCAATGCTCTGATAAGGGACTTTCTTGACATGAGTCATGGGATCTCGGCTTCCACGTTTGTTCATCCATTCACTCCCATGTTTAGATTTTTATCCAAACATCCGTGTTCACAGGTCATTTCTGCATGCCTAATGGCTTTATGAAATGGAAAAATGAAAACAGCGTGTTTGGACTGGGATCATGACTTAAAACTTAACAAATTTATCTTCACTGGAGCTGAATTTGTGAAGCTTTATTTTTTTTGCTCTTTTGAAATTTTGACAGTGATGAAATTTTATCCTCGGACAAGGATAACCTTGGTACATACAAATGGAAGTTTTAGAGTTGAAATTGTATTATACCCTATAGAATTGCTCCCCATGTTAAATGATGAAATATTGGCTTAAAATTGACTTATAAAGAGGCATAATAACAGGTTTGGATTGTTTTTTTTCTCTCTACTAAGAGTCCTAAATTAATAAAATGGAAATTGTAAAGTACTTTGTATTAATTTAAATGACAAGAACTATAATTACAAAAACAACCTTTAACTTATGACAGACACCCCTCTCTATTCTAACATCTCTAAATGAGCTGGTTAACGTGTTCTCATGTATTTTCAACAATTGACACCTGAATCTAATTAAATTAAACAAATTTTACAAAGTAATTTTAATAAAACAAGCTTCAACTTGCATGTTTTCATGTGGTTTTAGTGATACCGGTCCTAAAAAATACTTTAAATGAATGCAAAGACTGACTTTAAGTTTTTTTTTTTAATCAACATTATTATGTAGCCTCTGCGTCTGAGTCAGGTTAGAGTTGTATACAGGACAGCTAGTTCCTCCCGAGGCCAGGCCATTACCAGGAGGCTTAAATCTGTATCTAGGGTGAAAGAAAGCGATGGGAGGGGGGGTTATTTTCGGGTCTGTGTCGCGGGTCAGTGCTGGGGGAGCTGGAGGTGGCAGTGGTCAAAGCTGGTCTCAGATATCAGTGCACAGCAGAGTCTTGAGGCAGCTGCTCCTTGGTAAGTGTCTGTGGTACAGATACTGTGTTTAGTTTTCTGATTTTCTGAAATTAGACATATTTAGTGCCTATTTTTCAGAGGAATGTTGCTGAATTAAGTCATTTTAGCAGACTAGTGAGTCGTGTTTGAAAATCTGTGACATGACAAAATTACTTTCGGTTTGTCTTTTAATCGGTTTTACTGCTGACTCATAAAATCCTTAAAAGTGATCTGACTGCAGGAAAACGGTGGGTAATTACAAAATTAACACAGATGTAGAATGTAGGTCATGCAAGCCAAGTTCATATGCTGAAAGAATATTTTTGGAAAAATGTCTGTCCTGTCATGAATGTCGAGGCATTTAGCCAGGAGCCATTAGCATCTGAAAGGCAAACACACTTACTCAGGACTCTCTGGCATAAGTAGGACAGTTTACCAGACCTCAAAGAGTGGTGCATTACAGTTCAAATTCAATAAAACCGGAAATAAGAAAGAAAGTACAAAACTATCACTGCAAAGAAAACTTGCAAAGAGCACAAGAGTTTTTAATCTGCATAGATAATGATAATAAATCATTACATTTAAAGCATATAAGATATACAACTTTACAGAAACTATTGTCCAGCTGAGGAGGATGGCGTTTTATATTGCTAAATACAAGCAATCCTCACTTTTATAAATTTTCTTCTCTCCTTCAAAATGACTGACCATAAAAGTTATCGGCTGAAAAAAGGCTAACTGGATCTGTTTACCAAAATTTAAACAAAAGACACATACTTTGTTTAAGCTTCTTTGGGAATCAAAATTGTTTAAGCAATTTCCAAACACACTTTGTGTTTTCACATGTTTGGTTGCTTTCACAGTTACAGATTTTGCTGTTTTTTTTACATTATTTAAAAAACTAATATTTCCATTTTTCAAGTTAGAGCTTTAAAGAGTTCTGGTAATTTTGTCATTTCATACTGTTGCAGTCTTTTTATCTTCTTGACTTTTTCAGGTCTGAGCAGTCTTCCACGGGACACTTCGTACCGACCTTTTGTTTTTCTTAAATACATATTGTGGCTGCTTTGGAAGTTAATCATTTTTACAAAAAAAAATTATTATAACCTGCTTTGAGAAAATGGGGCTATGTGACTGCAATAATTAGTTTGGTTTGACATGTCATGAGTCAACCGGTCCATACAATGTCAAACCCAGTATCTTGCAAATAGGAAGTCTACATTTACAAATTATTTATTTTTTATCAAAGGAAATAAACTTTCACAGGCATAAAATGGAAGTGGGAACGGACAATGGATAGGGGTTCCAAATTACACATGGACAAAATTATTTGTACCTCCCACTAATGAGGGAAAACCCTTAATGGTTAGTGAAATGACTTGAAACTTGGCAAATGTATTAATTAATCAAATTTCATGCAGTACAGCTAATTTTCAGATTTTTGTTCCAATTTTTTGTTTTTTGTCCAGTAAATTTGATACAACTATGCATTTTAGGATGCCACCCAACATATTTATCTAACGACTCCAGATCACTCATTTTCCATGTCTTGTCTGTGTAGTTTATTGTACTTTTTCTTTTTTTCAATTTATTTGGTTGCAATGACATTTAGAGGGGTGATCATCAAAATCAGGTGAAAAAACTAAGTAAAAAAAAAAAAGACCTCAAATTAAGAGGAAATCAACATAACTATATAATCACCATTCTTAAGTCTGTTTTAATAACTTTAAGAACTTGACATTTTGTTCCATTACTGTGCATGCATATGACCCTGAAGAAACTAATAGCCATCTAACTCTAGAAACCTCAATATCACAGCAGGTCTGGTGCACCATTCAAAGGCTGGTTGCTTTCGCTGAAAATGACCCTGCCTCTCCGCCGTGTAGGAATGGCTGCCACTGGGAACCTGTCTGAAGAGCAGGTCCACTGCTCCATCTGTCTGGACGTCTTCACCAACCCCGTGTCCATCCCCTGTGGGCACAACTTCTGCCAAACCTGTATCCTGGGATACTGGAAAACCAGTCCTCTGTATCAGTGTCCCATGTGCAAGAAGTCCTTCCACAAAAGGCCCGACATCAGCGTGAACACGGTGCTGAGGGAGATTGCAGAGCAGTTCAAGCAGATAAGAGTCAAGAGCACCGAAGTGAAGGGAAGTGGGGAAGAAAGTACAGGTAAGACCAAGAAGTGGACAATGGAGAGGAAGGTGAAAGTGAAGGAGGACGAGGAAAGGCTTCTGGAGAAAGATCAGATGCAGAACCTTATGGAGGAGCTGAAACAAAAGCAAGAAGAGAAGAAAAAGAAGCAGGAAGTGAAGGAGAGTCAGGGGGAGGAGCTACCGCCATTAATCCCTCCAGTTTTGCCATCTAAAACCTCTCCTCCACCATCACCTCAAGACTCAGCTCAAGCTCTACCACGAGAAACATTACCTCCACCTTCACCTGAACCAACTTCCCCTGCACTTCCTCAAACTTCCCCAGTATCCCTGACCTCTCCTCTACTCTGGGAGGAAGTCCTCTGCGATGTTTGCTTGGGCGAGGGCCGCCCCAAAGCTGTCAAATCCTGCCTCGTGTGCCTGACCTCTTACTGCGATGAGCACCTCAAGTCTCACTCCACCAGGTTCACCAAGCACAAGCTGATGGAACCGGTGGCCAACATGGAGGACAGGATGTGTCCCAAGCATGAGCGGCTGCTGGAGCTCTTCTGCAAGAAAGACCAGACCTGTGTGTGTGTCCTCTGCACAGAGACAGACCACAGGGCACATTACACCGTCCCTGTGGAGAGAGAATGGACTGAGAAGAAGGTGAGAAACACCGACTGACACCCAAAAATGTGTCTCTGCATCAATAGTCTGTACCTGCTTATCAGTCTATCACAAGAACTACACAAAGACACAGAGGCAATAATTATGCAAACACACTCATAGCTAACGATTATGCTTTTAGACTGTGGTAGGAAGCTACTCATGCATGGGGAGAAAAAGCCTAAAAACCCTAAAGGGTTAAAACCTACAATCATCTTACTGCAAGGCTATAATACATCAATCAAGTTTACACAGAGTCAACTGAAAAAAATAGTAAACATTACATTTCGCCAAGTGCCACCACTACACATCAAAAATGTTAACCAGTCTTTCACTCTGACCCTAGTTCTGGAGTATTGCCATTTTTTCTAAAACCTAACTTCCAAGAACCTTTTAGCCCTTCGTTTTAGGTGCACACCGCTCTGGTACAAAACCAGACTGTTCATGATCATTTATACTCTATTGTATCAAAATTCTCCTGTGTGCTATGGGGACCCAAGTTGGCGAACTACTGGCAACAATACAGAGATAAATGTTGCCGTCTATCAATCTGGGATGGATTACAGGGCCACTATCAAACTATTTAGTAGGTCACATTGGAGACGACAAATCCAGTCCTTGAGAGCTACCACCCTGCAACTTTCAGATACATCCCTTCTCCAACACACCTCAATGAAATAGCTGAATTGCCTCGACAGCATTCACTCAATCTGTAGATGCCTGGTAAAGAGCCATTGACTCGGGTTTGTTAGAGAAAAGATGCACATAAAAGTGGTAGGGTGGTACATCTCAAGGACTGGACTTAAACACGTAAAGTATTAGTAATAGTATTAATTGTACATCTGCCATCAACGTTTATGGGAACTTATACTATGCAGGCATTGCTGAAAAAGACAGAGATGGACGTCCAGCAGATGATCCAAGACAGAGTGAAGAAGGTGGAGGAGATCAAGCACTCTGTGGAGGTCAACAAGGCGAGTCACAGAAAGAGACATTCAACTGAACTCTTGTTACCTTCAATCACAGGTCAAGAGGTGTATGACAGTATGATTCAATAGCCATCATACTGGCTATTGTATTTAATGTCAATCTATATTGTTTCAATGACATGATAGTTGATAGTGTGCTTTTACAAATATGCACACAACACTCTTTCATTGTTTGTGTTTGATTTGCACTTTTAGGTCAGCGCTCAGAGAGAGATTGAGGAGAGCATGCAGGTCTTCTCGGAGATGGTGCGCTCTATCCAGAAGGCTCAGACTGAGCTGGTTTTGGTCATCGAGGAGAAGCAGAGGCAGACGGAGAGGCGGGCAGAGGGCCTCATCACTGAGCTGGAGCAGGAAATCTCGGAGCTCAAGACGAGGCACACGGATTTGGAAAATGTGAACAGAACTGACCACATTCACTTCCTGAAGGCAAGGAACTGTTTACTGAAATGCAATTTTTTTTTGTTTGTCATTCATTCTGTTGTTATTGTGATTGTCTTACAAAGGTCAATGCTGTCACATCCATTATAGCTAAAGAGGAAAACCCGCCTGGCCTCTTACGGTCAAAACAAATCAAGCCGCAATAGAATCTGTGATGTAACTCAGATATGCTCTCCTCTCCAGTCTTATCATATCACGGCCACAACAGATCAAATAAGCTCTTATGACATACTGACCGGGAATCTGAATGAACAGGAAAGGTGAGCAGGTGAGCTGTCAGAATCAGTAGGCTGCAAGGCGAGTTAGTTAATCAGATGTTTTGCTGTGTACTTCCTGCCCATTACAGCAAAATCAACAATTCCTCCTATTAATTCCAATTTGGTGGGAAACAATACAACATTCTGGGGGAAAACTGTTAGAAAACCACTCTAAGCCACCTGGGAGTGTAGAGATTTGATAAGTTTAAGTTCAGATTCAGGACAAACCAAGTCATTATTGACCAAGTAAATTATATGGCTATTGCCTTAGACAATGTCTGTTTTTATGCCATAGCTGATGGATCATACATTATGTTCACTGCTCCACAGCAGGGTACCAAACCAGACTGTTTATGATGATTTATAAACAGTGTGAGGCCCAGGACATTGGTTAATTCATGTCTTCGTAGCATGTAATGCATGCTGATGCATTACTAGGGGGAGTTATGGAGTTCCTCCGGGCTCAAAATTTGGTCCAATTCTATTTAATCAATACAATCTTCCTTTTGGCCTAGGAGGAAATATACATACTTTCAACCTTTTGCTGATGACACTCATCTGTTCTCATAAATTAAGCCTGATAACTGTAAATATCAACAAACGTTTCAAGATTGCCCTTAAGACCTCAGGTAGAACTGAAATAAACGTATAGAAAACAAATTGAAGAACTTTTGACAATCACACAGTTTTGATTAATTAAAAATGATGATAGTCCATAATGCTGCGCTTTGTTCTTTGTGTGCCTTGATTATTTAAAATTACTTAAGGACTTTGTCAATGTCAATGTCAAATTTATTTATGTAGCACTTTGTAAAAATGGAGTGAAAAACAATGAGAAAATGTATTAAAATATCTTAAATGTACATCAATTCATATTGAAAATGCTAATTATCTGTGTTGTAATTTGTCTGCAGAGTTTTCCAGCCTTAAGCGCCACCCCATCTGTTAAAGACTGGTCTGAAACCAGTGTTCCCACAGACACATGTGTTGGGATGATCAGAAGATCTGCGTCTAAACTGGAGACGACATTAAGTGAAATGATTGACAAGCTGTCCGCAAGTGGTAGGAATTCTTACATTTTTCTTTAAACGAGTTCAGAAGAAAAGTAAAAACACGTCCTAAAGATGGTTATTTAGCTAACAAAAAAACGTTTTTTTGACTCTTACAGAGATTAAGAAAATTCTGAAATATTCAGGTAATTAACTCTTTTTTCTGTTTAATATTTGTCGTTTTGCATCTGGAACTACAGTGTATTAGGGCCATTGTTTTTTGTTGTTTTTTTGTTTTTTTTACTATATTTCTGAGATATTTTTGGTAGACATTTACTTTCTATCTACAAATAGAAATTTTTGAACTTAGAAAGTTGAAAATTTGAAATTTTACAATGGTTAAAAAATTTTACTTTTGAAACTCAGAAATTTCTGTGATTAATATCAAAATTTTAATGTTTTTGGCAGAAATTAACTTTTTTTTAACGTATCACAGCCCAAACACGCCATAGTTGAAAACTGTTTGGTAGTTCAGTCCTATGTTTTGTGCCTGCAGTGGACGTCGTGCTGGACCCAGACACTGCCAATCCATGGCTCCAGCTCTCTCAGGACAGGCACCAGGTGAGGCATCTGGGGGCATGGCAGGAACTCCCGGACCACCCTGACCGCTTTGATACTGTGGTCATAGTACTAGGCAGAGATGGCTTCACTTCAGGCAGACACTACTGGGAGGTCCAGGTGGGAGACAAGGATGACTGGTACCTAGGCGTGGCCAAGTCTTCGGTCAAAAGAAAAGGTAGAATCTCTGTGAACACAGCACAGGGGTATTGGGCTCTGGCCATGAAGAAAGGCCAGGGCTATCGGGTGTCAACGTCGCCGCCACTGCTGCTTTCACTCGACCAGAAGCCAAGGAGAGTAGGTGTGTATGTGGACTATGAGGAAGGACAAATCTCTTTTTACGACGTGAGAGCTCGGATCCATATTTACACTTTTGAGGATGCCTTTACGGAGAGGATCCTGCCGTTTTTTTACCTCTACTGCTGCGACAAAGCCTCCGACACAATGGCCATCTGTCCGGTGCAGGAGAAAAGCCTCATCTAATAAAACTCAGGACAAACTTCATTATGTAAATGAAAATCCTGGTATAGACTGGATTTCTGATGCACACCTAATTTTATGGAAACTACAGTTTCATGTATAAATGCTGGGTGTCAAACAAAGGGTTGGACGTAAACGGACAATTGGGGTGTGTCGTGTAATGCGACACACTGGTATGTCTTGTGTTTTTGGCGAGAGGCAACATTTTTCTGTCCCCCAATCATCCCACTGTGTTGTGTGAAGTGATTAGATCCAACCTAACTATAGCATACCATTGTTCTATGGACTTACAACTGAAGGGAGCCCAGGAATGGTGTGGTACGAGTCGCTTGTACACACAGGCCCAAGTTGTAGCACTCAAAGAAAATGACGCAAAAGTTACTCTCTAAGAGGCTTGTCAATTAACCAAAAGCTTGTTTGTCTGCAAGAGTTTAACATGCTGTGCAAAATACTTGTGTGCAAAGTTTGAAGAACACACACATTTGCCACTACTTTATGTTTTTCAGTTGTTTTCAGAAACTGCTTAAGAAAATAAACATTTTGAAAAATGTATCTACCAGCCACTTTTTTAGATGCACCTGTTCAATTGTTTAACAGAACATGTCAAACCAGCCAATTGCACGGATTTTGGGCATCTATATAGGGTGAAGAAAATTGATTCAAATCAAACTTTGGCACAGCTGTTGTTGCCAGACAGGTTGGCAGGAGTATTTCAGAAACTACAGACATACTTGGACTGTTACTCGAACAGTTTTGAAAAAATGGTCTGAAGACAGAAGTTTGACTTCAGCTGCTAATTGAAAAGTGATAGCCTAAATAAGCACTTGCTACAACTAAGGCTGGGAGAAAACCGTCTTTGATTAACCTAAAGGCAGATAAGCCCCACCAGCAGAAAACTACACTTGATGATGCTCCTGTAAGCTGGGAACAAACAGCTGAGGCTGTAATTCACACAGGCTAACCACAATGGGAAAGGAATAGAAAAGAACGTAGAGTTGCCCATTGACTAAATTTTAGCTGCAACTTTGACATGGTAGCAGTTAACATGAAAGCATGGATTCATTTTATGAAAAGTTCAAACTGCTGATGGTGGAGTTAATGGTGTGGTGGCTGTTTTCTCAGCACACTTTGGTTCTCTTAGTACCAGTTAAACATTTTTGATGGCTAGCAGGATAATTCCTCATGTAATGAAACTCAAATGTTCTCTGGTTTAGTGAACAGAATGAGGAGTTACGGTTCCCTAATGGCCCAATCCATTAGAGTACCTTCTGTATGTGAGAAACGGAGATTTGTATTATGGGCGTACTCCCAACAGGTCTGCATCAATGATATAATCATGTAATTTTGGACTGAAACTCATTATTATTAACTAGTGCGCAACCAAACCCCCCTTTAAGTGGAAGGCGGCGGGGGATTTTTCTACACCTGTTGGTGTCCTACTCACTCAAGTCAAAAAGTTTGCTGAGAAATGCAGGCCTGTTACTACATGACACAGCTTGACGAACTGGCTCTGGGATTTAACAATTACTATTTCCTGGTCAAAACATTTGCTTTTGCAGGAAAGAGATGAATTCCCAATCAATATAGAGTTCCATAGAACGATTGAAAAAAAAAACAACAACAAAAAAACTAGCTCAAATCAGCTAAACAAATTCTACATGCTGGAGTTTTTGAAGTGAAATTTACGTGTTCTGAGGTGATGCAATGATGTTACTAATATCTGGCACAAACCAAGGAAAAGTTTGAGTCAAACCTTATGTTTGTTTAAATGAACGGGAAATAAGATGTACGTTCCAGATGATGCAATGATAGAATTTTATTTTTTACATGATCCAAAGGCCTTGTGCTAAGCTAACAGGTATATGGAGATTATATTTTGTGAACTTTGCCGTTTTTCCATTTGGATTCAATTCAGTTATTGCATGTATGCCATGAAAAGTAAAGTTCTGTCTTGACTTGTTTGGTTGTAACTTTAAAATCTGTAAGATGTCAGAGAAAGATGTAAAACAATAAATGCTCTCCAGAACATCATCAGATTTTTTTATTTGTATATCAGGACCTAAGGAAGAAAAAAAAAGCTATGAGTTTTGTTTTGGAGAAATGACGTGACCTGGCCACGCCCACTAAGTGCCAGAAGCTGCTTCTCCGTTTCCTTGGAAGAGGTGAACCCTTAAGGGATTCTATAATTGAAACTTACAAACGGCACGTAAGATTCTGCTAAAACTTGTGGAATTATTGCAAAAGCGATACTCGGGTGAGTTACTACTTGACTGATTGATGTATTTCAGTTGCTTTAAAGTAATACTGACTGTGTTACAAAGCACTATAATTTGTTACTAGGTCTAGGTTCATGCTGGCATGACTCACTGGGTGTGCCAGAGTTGATTTTTTTTTTTATCCATCTCTGGGCAGATTAGATTACAAACATCAAAATCATTTTTGGCACTTTCAGTTCTGTTATTGTTGCTGTGCTTAGTGGTGCCTAGTCTGAATCTACAATTTTTCAGAAAAGCTGTTTAAAGACGGAACTTATTTGTCACTGCTCATATTCACCGATGACAGTGGCCCTAAAATACCATGTAAGGCAATGTTTTTAATTGTCATGACTTTTATCAACTATATTCTAAATTATTTTATAAAATTTGTGTAAATATAAAATCCCCAAACCTAGTACAGTCCTCATTAATTTAGCCTCTTTCACACAATTTCAGCCGATTTTTCTTCCAGTGTTTGAATATGACGTTCTCTGCATGACTCAACCCTCTAATGTTGTAGACCTTGGTCAAACAAATTCAGTTTTTTCCACTGTATCTTTTTACTTGATAATAGTCATCTTTACTAGTGTCAACAATGCCAGACTTGACTTATGAAGAAGGGAGAACTGTGAAGTTGTCAATGGATAAAGAAAATTTGCCAGATTTGCAGGTTGTGGATTTTGTGCCAATAAGTAGCATTTCAGTTGTATTTGGATTAGATTGAGGAGCTTATGTGAGAACCCACTGCTAATATCTTGTATCCAGTCAAAAAGAGAAGGGAAGTAGGTACAGAAGAGAGGTAGAATTTTGTGTCATCTACATATCAGCGGAAATTGATACTATATTTTCTGAAAATATTGCTTTGAGGGTAAAGGTCCCCAGTCAGTCCCAACCTGATTTGGGATTGGTTGGGACTGTAAAGACTGGAGGACAGGGTTTGTGAACAAGGTCAAAGTCTGAGATAGGATAAGAACCAGGACAAAGCAGTGCTGTTTACACCACTGAAAGCAAGAGAGTTAAAGAGAATAAAGAGAATCTGTTGAGATACTGTGTCAAAAGCTGCAGTTAGGTCAAAGAAGGTGAGCATGGTTAGCAAGTCAGAATCTGAGGCCATTGAGAAATTATTTGTGATTTTGACCACTGTGCTACGACAGTGCCAAAAACCAAACTAAAATTGTTCATACAAGTTTTTGACACTGAGGTACTTATGCGATTGGTGAGCCATAACTCTAAAACTTTGGACAGAAATAGGAGGCTGGAAATCGGTCTAATATGAATAAGGTCAGTGGGGACTAAGCCAGGTTTCTTAAGTATTGGCATTTAAAACAGTGCAAAAACAGAACTGAAGGTGAGGCAAGAATGAATTATCTCAGTAATGAGAAGCAAGACTTTTTATTACCGTTTGTGAAATATTGAAAAGCTCTGACTTACAGGCTGTTCCTTTTTTAAGATTGGGTTAGCAATCGTAAAAAATTGCTAACCCAATTAGCAAAAACTAACTTACAGGTAGTTTTTGCAATAGATGACAAAGTTTCTGACAAAAAGGGCTATAAAGAACTTTGTTGTTCTTTAACAGACAGCATAATGTCAACACACTGCATCCTCACGTCACTGCCAGAGGAACATTTCCGCTGTTCGCTCTGTCTGGACCTCTTCACCGAACCCGTCACCACACCATGTGGTCA
>CAEFZY010001400.1:0-19237 GCA_903066815.1 Brachyrhaphis roseni
CTCACCACAGCACGGAGACTGCCCTTGTAAAAGTGTTCAATGATATCCATGTAAATACGGACTGTGGGAGAACCACAGTGCTGGTTCTGTTGGACCTCAGTGCAGCTTTTGACACTGTGGACCATGACATATTACTGAATCGACTGGAGAGTTGGGTCGGACTCTCTGGTCCAGTGCTAAACTGGTTCGAATCTTACATAAAGCACAGGGATTTCTTTGTTTCAATTGGAAACTTCACATCAAAGAGGTCAAAGGTCACATGTGGGGTACCCCAAGGTTCAATCCTAGGACCCCTCTTATTCAATATCTATATGCTCCCATTGGCTCAGGTTATAGCAGGAAATAATATTAGCTACCACAACTATGCAGATGACACACAGCTCTACATAACGATGTCACCAGGTGACTCAGAACCAATCCAATCACTGAATAAATGCTTAGAACAGATAAATGTGTGGATGTGCCAAAACTTTCTCCAGCTGAACAGAAACAAAACTGAAGTTATTACTTTTGGACCTAAAGAGGAGCGATCTAGTGTTAATGCTCAGCTTCAGTTATTACAACTAAAACCTACCGATCAGGCCCGAAACCTGGGAGTAGTGATGGACTCTGACCTGAACCTTCAGAGCCACATAAAGACAATTACAAAGTCGGCCTTCTATCACCTAAAAAACATCTCCAGGATTAAAGGACTAATGTCTCAGCCTGATCTAGAGAAACTCATCCATGCGTTTATCTTTAGTCGCATTGATTATTGCAACAGCCTCTTCACATGTCTGTCCAACAAATCAATCAAACAGCTGCAGCTGATCCAGAACGCTGCTGCTCGTGTTCTCACTAAAACCAGGAAGATAGAGCACATAACACCAGTTTTAAAGTCCCTCCACTGGCTCCCTGTAGCTCAAAGAATAGACTTTAAAATACTGTTGTTAGTTTATAAATCACTGAATGGTTTAGCACCACAATACATTAAAGATCTGTTGTTGTTATATCAACCATCCAGGCCTCTCAGGTCTTCCGGTTCAGGTCTGCTCTGCATCCCCAGAACCAGAACCAAACGAGGAGAAGCAGCTTTTAGCATCTATGCACCACGAATTTGGAACAAACTTCCAGAAAACTGTAAAACAGCTGAAACAGTGAATTCCTTTAAATCTCGACTAAAAACCCACCTGTTTAGGACTGCATTTGAAACATAATCAATTACAAATTTAATGATAGAACTTGACTTAATGTAGTTTTTCATTATTCTATGTTGCATGACTTTGTATTTTTGTGTTTTTATGATGTAAAGCACTTTGAAATGCATTGCTGCTGAAATGTGCTATACAAATAAAATTTGATTGATTTGATTGATTGATTAACTCACGGATGCATAATAGGACAATGTATCCTGGATGAACTCCCGCTGCTTTCTTCCCGTTGTTTGAAGAGGTTGGTGATGAGGATGTAGCTGAAATGTTGGATAAAAACTCTATTCAATGTTCAGATAAAACAGTAAATAGTGTATTTTCAATCAATACTTACTATGAATCCACAGGCAAACAGGGTCAACGTCTTATAGAAAGAAAGACACAGGAAAGTGTTATTTGATTTATAAAACCAGATACTATATATTAAAATGTCAATTTATTTTTTATGAAGATCTGACAACAGATTTACTGTGTAGATGTGTAAATCTGTTAAGGACATACAAACAGACCTGCATCTGTGGTTACTATAAAACTAATTCTACTAAGTATTGACTCAGAAGGACTGAATACAAATGCACATTTTCTTTTGGATCATTTGTGAAATTATTTAATCCACTTTACATGTGAAATTACCTGTACATTTCTCTGTTAGAATGTATTCATTCTCCTCCTCAAATTCACACTTGGTCCCTACTGGGGTGGAAACATAAGCACGGCCATCATGCTGGCACACTTTATGGGGAAGCGGAGATCCTGAGCAATCTGGAAGGTGGTCATGCTGAAGGAGTGTGTCATTACAAAATACTTTTATCACACTGGCAGCACACCCTGCAGGTTTGCAGTAAAAGAGCGCCAGTGAATCCTTGGCACCTGTAAAATCATGCAGAAAACATTTCACATGAAGATATTGATGCATTATCATGAGATAAGTCTGAGTTATAGACATTTCTGACCTGTGGTAATTGGAAGACTCATTGCGTGTCCAAAAGCAAGCAGCAAAAATATGCCCTTTACTATGGAAACAAACAAATGAAGCAAAATAAAGGTTGTTGACTGGTGGCCAATGAGTGAAGTTTAAAGTTGGTAAATTCTCAGACACTTACTTTCCACGGCAAAGGTTGCTGCAGATGACTGGGTGCAATAACACATTTTGGCTGAGAAATATTTTTGCTCCATGGCACCTGAAGAAAGATTTCTGTTTTAGCATATTTGTAGCAATACCACAAATTACAGCTTCTCACTATCTGAATGTTAGAAGTTCAGATTATATGAACTTCTAACATTCATATAATGTTACACCTTTTTAAAAAAATCTTGTAATAAATGGCAGTTTACTATAATACTCTCTTCACAACATATTGGTAACATATCAGTCCAATGGGGATTCAAGTGACTCTTTTAGTTTTCTAACATCTGAAGTAGGTTAGTTCTGGGCTCTATACAAACAATTATAGCCTTGAAATAATTATAGCCTTGGAATCAATGAAATGGTACCATTCTTGTACCATTTCAAGAATGGTACAAATGGCCCTCCAGCAAATGGAACTGATTCAGATGGACACGTTTACAGTAAGAATTTTTAGAATAAGCTTTTCTAACAAGATGTAAAAGATGGGCAATCTTATTGAGTCTTTGTCCAACTTAAAATACAGTTTATGTGAGCCAAAAGACCAGGTTATCTGTACTGTAGGATCTGGGGTCTCTCATCTTCCTCTTCTCAAAAGTCCACAGATTTTCTATGTACTTCAAGTCAGTTAGCTGTCCAATCAAGCACCAAGGTATTTGAACTAACTTGTGGTATCAAATAAGAATGTATTATTACTTGAGTAACCTTTTTACAAAATACTTTTTCACTCTGGCTTGAGTAATTTCCTGTATGGCAAATTTTAACTTTTACTTGAATAAATATAATGCTGCTCTTACTTTAGTTCCTATTTCTCTGATCATCACAAGTGCACTAAGGAGAACCTGGCAGCCGAGGTCTGGCTGAGACGGCGTGATCACTAACGGAGGTGTGGCGTGTCTTCAGCAGCAACAACTTTGGGGGGCAAAAACAAACAAGAAACAAATGTATAACTTATATTTTCCTGACCCCCAGACGAAGGTTCTGGCATCAGAGCTTTTCTATGCCCGCCTCACACCTCGGCTGACAAGTTCTCCTTCGTGCATAGCATCCACTATCCTTCAGCTTCCCATTTCATCCTCCCAAAGTCAGCTGTTAGTAGATTTTTATAACTCAGCATTTCCTTTAATGTAGAGCCAAGAGCCTACCTGGTTAACCTGCCGAGTCGAGTCGCGTTCACCGGCAGATCACGTGGGCCGCTGTGAAGGTAGTTTTAAGTTTAAGTTCGATTAATTTTCACCTTCTGTGGAAAAGATAAATGTTAAGATAAGTACGTTCAGCGATGGCTTGTCGTACCGTGTACAGTGACAAGGACTGTGGCTAGCTCTAGTCCGTGTAATCGCTCTTTCTGATCTGTATTAGTTTCTGATAAGGGCTTTGCTGGATGAGAGCCCATACTATATGGCAAGCTGCCATAAGAGCCCCGCCTATTGCGTCTTTTCTTCTGACGTCAAAAGCGTATTCCGCTTTTCTATTCTATTTATTCCGCTGCAAGCGTATTCCGAAGATTTCTCTCTCTCTCTCTCAGACAGAATGTGCATTCAATGGCAGCCAGTCTGATCTTTTCATTCTCTCAGAGAGAGAGAGAGAGAGTGAGAGAGAGAGAGAGAGAGAGAGAGAGAGAGAGAGAAAAGCGGAATACTAGTTTGGCAGCGGAATATGCTTTCTCTTTTGGCAGCCTCTCTCTTCTAGAGAAAACAATATATTTGTGTTGGGCTGGAGATGATGCATTCTGTTGCCCACATCATGCAGGTCCTAGGTAGACTTATGTTGGCCCCTGAGTAAGCAGACGTGCACTTCCTACAGTTTCACCATGGCGTTGGTGATAAGCAGCCTACACCTGCTTCAGTAAACCCACTGTTATCTGGCTGGAGGATCATGTGAGGATCTTGTTCTGATTTCTCCAGTTAAGTGTATTTAGCACAGGTGGAGGCCTCAACAAACACCTGGAACAAACAGACCAGTTACCATTCTTTTTCTCTTTGTACATCTCAATCTTCCAGTACAAAACAGACAATCATTTTATTTACATTGTTCAGATGTTCATGTTTTTGTATTAATGATAGGTGTTTGAATATTGTCACTTAAATCATTATTGCACCATTGTAACATTTGGTGGTAGTAAACACATGGTTTTGTTATGAACACGATGTGCAATGCATTCTAAAACTACTATATTGCATAGATTGGGCCGGAGATCTGTAGCTCATGCTTTGTGCTAATGCTAATATCTCCAGATTGTCAGGTTGAATAAACCGAATCCAGACTTGGTGTGTTGTGGTTTGTCTGATCGCCACACAAAATCACACAATGTAGAAGTACACCAGATTATCTTGTCTGCTACTACATTGTCTTTTTATGATCTTAATGAGACAGACTGAAAAAAAAAAATACAAAAGTCATAGCACTGCAGGTGCTGTTTATTTGACATATATTTAATTAACGTGAAACCTAAATTACATAAACAAGTCAGTTTAAAAAAGATAAAGCCAAGTTACAAATCAGCACTAACAAATAATTTCACCAACGCAAGTACAGACAATTGTAAGAAAAGAAGCTGCACACTGGAAGAGTTTCTCACTGTAAGCTAACTAAAAAAATTATTATAGAAAACAAAACAGTTGTCTTTTATTTTAGAGGAACATATTTAGCTGCAGACTGCTGCGTACTTAAACTATCTGAACAGAAAGTCTCTTTCTGAGGAAGTAAATAAGTTAAGAAATAAAAATGTTTTTGCTGTTGTTTGAGCCATTTTTTATTATTATTTTTGCTTATGAAGGAGTTGTGAAGGGCTTGATGAGACCGAGATCCATGGCTTTGACCAGACATGTGCGTGCCACGTCAATAGGATCCTGCCTCTTGGGATTGTCCTCTGCTTTGCCAATCACAGTGAGGATTTCCAGCATCTCACTCTCGATCAGTTTCTTAGCCAACTCAAAGTCGTCAGAGTTTAGCATGTTGTACACAATCACCAGGCCTCGGTGCTGGACGCTAGGGTTGGTATGGAGACATAACCTCTGCAGGATCTCCAGCCACTGTACTGTCTGATTGGGAGGAAATGAACACAGTCATTGTCTGACCCTCTTCATAAATAAATAGAAGTGACAACAGATTCTAGTAGTGCATACCACACGAGTCATTTTGGTGCAAAGCTTTTTCTCAGCAGCAGTGATCATGGCCAGACCTCCAGCTGCAGCTATCTGAAGTTTTTCATCATCCTCTCCACAGAGCAATACCAGCAACTTCAACTTATCGTTGCCATCCTCCAGGTAGCGAGCTTGGACCTACAACACATAGGATCGATTTTCTTGTCAACTTTTGCTCATCCGCATTTGGCATGCATTATCTGTGCATGAACAATCTCAGTGTTATCCTATTTGTTCTCACCTCTTTGCATGTTACAAGATTGCACATGCATTCAGTGGCAGCCAGTCTGATCTTATCATTCTCTTCAAACATGTGGTTCTCGATCTCTGGCAAAGCTTTCTCCTTCACCAGTTTTATCCTGCAAGAGAAAGAAGTGGAAACAATTAAACAAAAAAGTTGAGGCACTTATGGGAAGTGATTTTTTTTTTTTTTTTACTTTTTTCTGTGATGCAACCCCAGCATCACGAGACAAAATGCTACCTTAGTTTTTCACTGAAACCAGCCATGTTGGTGAGTCCTCGGAGAGCCTCGTAGTTCTCTGCCCCCTCTTTGTCTGTGTGCAGCAGGCTGACTAGAGGTCGTATCACTTCATATACCTGTTGAAAATAAGAGTCCCAGAAGAACTGAAGTTTTAACAGCAGAGAACTGTTTCTACTGTGCAAGTGAAACTTAACAGGATGAAGAAAAAGAAAATAGTCGAATACAATGCTAAGTAAATAATCTAACATCTCTTGTCAAATGAACAGGAAAAAATAAAGATCAAATTAAAATGCGAGAAGATAGGAAGTTAAGACGTAGGGATGAATCTGAAGGAAGAAAACGGCTAAAGTTTTGAGTTTTACCCTTTCTCCAGGGAAGGCAATCTCCGGGTTGGAAACAGCGGCTATTTTGGCGAGTGCAAAGCTTGCTTTCACCTTTCCCTTTTCTGTCCCTTCAAGGGCAAGAGGTATCAGAGCCTAAGGGTACAAGAAATTAAAATGATATATTCAAGAACAATGAGAAGTAGGAGGGAGGCACAGTAGGTTTGCAAACAACAAAAGAAAAACAGGTTTGTCTAAGACAGTTTCAGTTTGGAAACATTTTCCATTACAATTGATGTGTTCATCTCATGTGTGTATGACTCACCTTTCCCCCTCCATGGGCCACTATCGTGCCACGGTCTTTTGGATCCTCTGTCAGTGCCAAGAAAACCCTGCAGATTTGTTAAGAAAAATTTCACAAGTCCAAGGAGGTGCATTGCCTTAGTCACATCACTTGAACTTTTGCACATTTTGCAGCCACCAGCTTCACTTCATAATTTATATGTTAGAGGAAGCAACACACAGTACTACTATGAAGTGGCAGGAAAATGATACATGGTTTAAAACATGTTTGCAAATAAAAGTCTGAATGGGGTGTACACTGTGTGTGTTCAGCTGATACATGTTGCTCTATCACATAAAATCAGAACAGCATACATTGAAGTTTTAACATAAACTATGGAAAGTTTCAAGTAGCATTAACAAGGTACTGCACCACTGTAAGCACTGTAACCAAAAATAATTAGTCAAAAATTAATACAAATTACAAAACAGCAAAGAGAAGTGGGCTGATGAGAGACATAGGAAAGACAGGTTTAGCTGGGTGAGGGTGGAGGTGGGGGTATCATTTGTGCTATATGAATACGTCAAGAAACTCTTCAAAGGAATTCCACGTGTTTCCTACCGTGCCAACATCTCTTTCGTCTGATCAGTCAAGATAGCGCTGTCTGCTTTGACCATGACAGCAAGAGCTGAAATGACTCCAGCCTTCAGCAGCCTTTTTACTCTCTTCTCAATAAAGTCTTTCTTGTCCTGAGGAAAGAGAACAAAAACTGTTTGCAAGGTTTGTGCAGACATGTCAGCATGCATATGGTGTTTCCTGCAAAGTGACTCATGAACAGCGGTCTGAGGTTTCTCTGATGGTCTTACCTTTGGGTGTTGCTCAGGGACATGCTGCTTAGAGAACTTGGCCAGCTGAACCATCTCAGGGATAATTTCCTTCTTATCATAGCTGTTGGTGCAGTTTACCAAAGTGCAAGCAACGGCATATAAGATTGTCTTATCCCTAGACTAAAAATCAGAGAGGAAAAGCAGTGGAAATTAATTATGCTGTCAATATATTTTGCTTGCAGCCATGCTAGCAGTTTCAAACAATTTACTTCATAATTTGTGGAACATTCTGAGGTAATTAATGTAATTATTACAAAGTTTAAGCATGGGGAGTGCACATACATTATAAGCAGGAAGGATTTATATCACATGCATTTTGTAATGCTTTCTTTTGGTAGGACACAATGCATTTTCAACTATCATGTCTAAAACATGTACTTAAAATGACAAACTCATTTATTACCAATACATACAGGAAGTATATCCCTGCCCCCATCTGAAACATAATGACTCATTGGGGAGTTATGAACAGGATGCACAATATACAACAATATAATCTAACATCTTTACCTTTGCCAGCTCAAACATGGCTTTCATTGCAAGCTCATCTTCCACAAAGTCATCTTTAACGTCAGCATCATTAGTCAGATAGGCAAGACCCTCAATAGCCCACTTCCTTGTTTTGGAATCAATCTGGGGATTACAAAGCCACCTGGCAAAACAAATAATGAGATATGAGACAGTAATACTTGCAATAGTTGCATTTCAACTGTTTATATATTCCTATGTTATGCTTAATATTATATTAAATCCAAGTGTTGAGTACTGACTTTCTGCACTGCTTGGCCAGTTTCTCAGTGGAACCCTCAGCAAACTGCCTTAAGCCGTAATCATCACCTCCAGCTGAACCCAATTTACAGAGACCCTGCAGGGTAGATGAACATATTTAGCGTCAAAGTTTACAAGACAAAACTAAACAAAATGAGATGATGTGTTTTGCTCCATCACTTTAAAATTGTAGCTGGAACTACTCTTTTTCCTACAAAAAAAATAAAAAAAACTATACCCTGCAAAAGTGTGTACACCTATTGAATCTTTACCCAGTCTTGTCAAATAACAACCACAAACATTTGTGTATTTTATATGGTACTCTGTGTGACCAACAGGAAGTAATGCATATTTGTGAGGTGGAAGGAAAGCTATTCATGCGACAAATCAAGTCACGCTCAGTCAGATTGGATGGAGAAAACTTCAGATTATTTGCACGTCTAGATTCAGATTCTCAGTTATATTTAAATCTGTTGTCTTTGATTTGTGACACTCTGTTAATGCTGGGCTCATTCTTATGTGCATTGTTAGTTTTCTACCACATATAAAGTTTCCCATAGTTTCCCATAACCTTCTTCCACATGTTTGATGTGTTCCCTACATGAATTAGGGTAAATCTCAAGCAAAACTTCTCATGGTTTTCTTCTTTTTCGTCTTTCAGAAAGGGTTAATGTGTCGAGTGTTTTGAGCATTTTTAACATTTTCAGATTTTTAAAATACCAATGCACTGACATCAATGGTTGAAATGTGACAAAATAAATCTTATTGCAAAGCACTGTGAAAAGTTGACTCTGCTCTGGTTTTGGTTCACTCACCACCAGGGCACGAATTTTAATCTTCTCATTCCTCGTCTTCTTGTAGATGTCCTTAAGCAGCGACACGCCGTTGGTGATGAAGAAGCTGGCGCGACTCATCTTCGTGGAGGCATGGATCAGCGCCTCGACAGCGACCATCTGGTCCACGTCCCGCTCTGAGCCACACAGCGCCACCATCATCTCCATGACGCCCTGCTGTCCCACCAGAGAGTTGCCGACCTCAAAGGGCCCCTGCAGCAGCCCTGAGATGGTGTTGATGGCATGAAGAGTCTTATCCATGTTGTTGGGATCAATTTTAGATCTGCAGCAAAGAAGTGGAGAAGTTGAGAAATGGTGCACAATAGCAAATTGACCTGAGTGTCTGTTTATTTGAAGTTTCTTACTGAGCATCCTTCTAAATTAAGATTGTTGGTACCTCTGGTAAAGATGTAACTTTCTGTAACTTTCACTTTTTGAGTTGGTCTTAAATATGAACCTATTGCTCTGTTTTCTTGGGGTAAGAATATGTAAAGGTATATGGAGAAAGGACCCTCTTTGCAGAGTGAATAGCATGCTAGGGGAGGTTTAAATAAATGCCTTCAACTGCGTCAATAAGGGGGATCTTAAGGTTACTCGAGCTACATAAAAGCTAGAGAAAATAATTTTGCATCCCGTCATAGCATACATAAACCTGTGGAGTTCACTAAACTCTACCAGGACCTTAACTAAAGCCATGGTTTTGGTCCTATATGAGTGAAAGGTGGAGCTGTAATGAGTGAAAAAGAGAGTATTAGAGAGGATGGAGTACTTTTGACAATCAGGAGAGATTGTGGAAAGATAAATGATCACAGATCCCCGTCTGTATGCTCTGCATGTATAAAATATCATAGATGAAGACAAAGTGCTGTCCTATTGATTAAAGGGGATCACAAGAGACTTTCTGTAAAAACAGCATGTTTAAAGTTAAAACTGGAACTTGTTTTATGATGATGATATATTTTAAGGTTTCTTCACACATACTTGATATATTCATCGCAGATCTCCCTGAAGTTGGCTCTCTCCGGGTCACACTTCAGGTCGTCGTAGAGTTTGTTGAGAAGCACGCTGGCGATCAGCTGTGTGTTCTCTGTCAGAGGGAGCTGATCCGGCAGCTCGGGAACCTGACCGCAGACCTTCAGGATCTTCTTCAGACCTGGCAAATAAAGACATGCATCTCATTATGAAAACTGAGCTTCCGCCAGAAATTCAGAGGATCTCGTGTGGAGAGGCCTGGCTCACCGTGATCAATGGTGAAAAGGGTCCTGGAGTGGTCTCTCTCGTTCTTGTCTCTACAAGGGACGTTTTTAGTGAGGAGGTTCAGTGCCTGGTCTCTGCCATGACCTGATACCTTCTTATTGGATATCATCTCCAGGAGGGCAATGAGAATGGTTTTCAAATCTTTAGATGCATCTGTTGGTAAAGATAAAAATATATTTCTATATTAAAAATAAAAACGAACAACAGAATGGCCTACATTCGTTTTCATATATTTTAGCTGTAGATCAAAAACTGAATATTTGATTTAAATATTGTAAGTTTTTCTCTTACCCAAAACTAAAGATGCTTCCTTCCCATAATCCCTTGTGTCTCCACCAGTGAGAGAGTCATTGATGCATTGGAAGAGGCTACATGCTGCTAGCGCAATTTCTTCGTTGTCCAGTGCCATAATGCTGCAGATCTTATCAACACCCACCATGTTGACAATGGCCATGGCCTGATAAGAGGATAGAGATGTGAATTACAGAACTTTAGTTGCTCCAACCTCTATTGTAATTTTGTATTTTTCCTCCCATTTCGTCCTGTAGTTTGACTAACCCGAGCTTTGTGGCCAGTGCACATTCCCGACAGAGTTCGGACTGCAGCCAGGATCATTTCTGGCTTCCCAGTCTCGACCATGTTGAGCAGCAGAGCCACCCCGTTGTTCTGGAAGATTCTCTCTGCTCCAGCATCTTCTCTCGACAACACAATCAGGTTGTTGGCTGCCTAGGTGTAAAACAGAAACACTAGATCATACAAAAATCCCAATGAATTTCCATAACCCACACTGAGCTTTTTAAGTTCCTTTATCTACAAACCACTGAAAGAACCGACCTTGTCCTTCTTTTCTTTGTCCATTTCCTCATCAAAAAGAATATCAAACATGTTCTGTACTCTCGAATCTGTGGAAAATGTTGTCTTGAGCTGAAGAGATAAAATAAATCTTGAATTGAAGGTCTGCATGTGGCATATACATGTAAAAGTGTCTTGCAAAAGTATTCACACCTCTTCCCAAATTTCAGCACATCAAAACCGCAAACTTGTGACACTGGTGTTTTGTGGCTGTGATGTTACATAGTTCAAGCTCAGGGGGGTTAGATGAAAAGCTTTTATGAAAAACAGTGTTTAATCATACCACAGCTTCTCAGTTGGATTTAAGTCTGACCTTTGACTAGGCCATTCTAATTTATGAATGTATTTTGATCTAAACCACCCAAGCTCTGCCTATATGTTCAGTGTCTTTAAAGCAGGGCAAAGAGCTTTTATTTCTTTTACTTTTTTTTTCTTACAACAATTCAAAAGAGTTATAAAAGTATAAATACTTTTGCAAGGAGCTTTAGGTTACATGTTGCTTTTTGCCAGCATTTGTTGTCTTTTTTTTCTATTCTGTCCACAACAAATATACACCTTGGCCTGGATTTCTGCTCCCAGCCTGCGGAGAGTCTCTAGGAAGGTCTTGTTCTTTGGCTCCAGGGTGGCGCATCGCTGCACATCTTTGAAAGCCATGTCCAGTTTTCCCAGCTTCTCCAGAGCTTGACAGCGGCGATACAAGGCTTTAATATCTGATGCATCCTCATCAATTGCTGTGAACCAGTATGGCAGAAAGCAAAGGTCAACTCTAGAACAAGTGGTTTGCACTGAGTTGCTATGCTAAATATCCACTTTTGGATGCTTAAATTTCCTAATTTATTACTTTACCTTTAGATGCATCAGAAACTGCATTTGAATAGCTTTCCTGCAACAAGTAGAATAGATGGAATAAAATATGGCAACATTTTTCATTTAAGCTCAAATATTTGTATGTGTTTTCTCCAATTGCTTTACCTTTTTCAGGTAGCATGCACATCTGTTCCTGTAAATCACAGCCTGCATTTTCTTGTCTGTGCACTCCTTCAGGGCGTTGGTGTAGCATTCAATGGCCTTGTCGATGTCACCAGCCTGAAAGTGTTTGTTTCCTTCATCTTTTATTTGGATTGGATCACCCATCTGACAGAAATCATAATTCATATATAAGAAAAAAAAGGTAAAAGTTATGTCATGTTTTGAGTCTCGTTATGTCAGATCGGTGCTTAATTGATACGTTAACAACTGTTCTGCCTATAAAATGTTGTATTTCAAAGCAACAGCAAATGTTAGCCTTTAATAGAGCTAAATTATCCATGCAACTTCTAGATGAGAACAAATCCCTTAAAGGAGCTAAACACATATTTTCCTAAATTTATAGAAAATATCAATAATAAGTAACTTTTAGCAGTGCAACATTTATCCAAGACTCATTCAATACCATCCCTTATACCTCATACACAGATGAAGATTTAATAATCACCATCTCTTATTATGACAATACTCAATAAATGTTGTGTCGTATTGTTCTCACACTGCTCTGTCCTGACCTGGAGGTCCAGAAGCAAATGGCCCCACACGTGTTATCTCCAACTTTAAATGGCCTCCCTTCAAACCTTATTTGGGCATCATTTTAACCCACCAGTGTGAGCCTCGTGATTCTGTCATTTCTTAATGAAAGACACACTCCTGATTATGCAATACTCTCACTACCCTGAGTGCCTTCCATTCACTTTGCTACAAGTCAAAAAAAAAAAAGGTCTTTGCAGATGCTACTGTACCTTCAGCTTGTTCTTCTTGGTCTAACCTTTCCTCCGTTTAGGTTTTTTTTTTTTACCCAATGTAGATGATCTAAACCCGTGGTCTTGAGTAGTTTTATCAGCTTTCTTCTAGCTTTTCAAACCTAAACACCACTAATGCTGCAGTTTATATTTATATTGCATCTTAGTGAGGTGGGGCAGAGCTAAGGTGGATCACGCAAAACACAAAGGGGTACTTTCCAAAACATACAAAGCTTCATGGAAAATAACTCTACATTCAGGTCTGTATAAATCATAACCCATTAAAGAGTACAAAATTTCCTATTGAAACCAATGTTTGATTGATGACTCAGTGAGGAAAGACTTTTTTGAAACAGGAACTTAAGTTTGTGTGACCCCTTAAAGTTGGTTTGGTCCTGATAAGGTCTATTTAGGGAGCAGACAGCTGAGAACTCACCAGCAAATGCTTGATGGGTTTGGAGGGGGAGTTCAAGAGTGGGTGGTGGGGAGCTTGCAGCTGTGGCACCAGGAGAGGCTGGTACCTTCTGGAAAGAACATGATCTCACCACAGCACCAGCTGGAAATAAAAAAAATAAATGTTTGGCAATTAAGAGAAAAGTGCAATAAATCAGGTCAAAAGGTGGGTCTCTGGAGTGTCTGTTTGGACAATTTTATTGAAAATGCAAACAAGCTGGAGCTTTTAAAGATCCTGCTTCCCTCTGAAGTCGAAAACAATGCATGTTTCATAAATACAGCATAAGCACAAAATAATAGATGGGGGTTTAGTGTGAGATCTCTTTTTTATTCCGTTTCATCATTGGCGAGAACTGACTGATTTTGAACTTTTAATGATGAATTTGAATCAAAAAGCATTGTGTCAATGTCTTATAGAACGATCCTGTTATATCAAAGTTTAAAACCATGTAACTCAAACTAATCCCCTCAAACGAAAGAAAATTGTTTATATTGCTTTAGGTACAACCCAAGAATCTCCAAGGCTTAAATTGATCATCAACTGGAAGATGTCACTTTCCACAGTGAAACAAGTTTAACATCTGTTTGGACTAAGAGTTTGTTGATCAAAATGGATGTGCTGCTCAAACTGAAATTTGCAATATGGAAAGTCTGGCGACCTGGCCATTAGGTGATTGTTACTGATAGGCAACAAATCCCAATAACACCCCCTGGCAAGGTTGAGTGGGTATAGACAATGAATGACCGCATGGAATTTGCAAATGAATGTTAAAGATGTGGCTCAGAGCTACTTCTCACAATGTTTAATGTAACACAAAAGGCTGAACTAATATCCTCTCGACATGTTTAAAATGTGTAAGAGGTCTTTGGTTGGAAACTTTTCAGTCATTGAATAAAAGTACTTTTTATTGACAACACAAATTTAAGATACACCTTCTTTTACATCTTATTCATTGAAGCTGTTATTACCCACCACTAGAGGGAGCTTCATGTCCATTGGACGTGTTTAGACTAAAATTATCTCAAAATATTCTTCTCATTGGTATTTTATCCCATTCTTTCTGATTCAGTCACACAGTAACAAGAGCTTCATAAGGGATAATAAAATGTCAATAAGAGGTTTACTGTTCATTTCTTCAGTTCATAACCAAGTATTGCATCCATATGTGACAGAAATATATATACAAAAAAGTGGAATTGACATTATCTAGCTTTTTCATAAGAAAGTGGAGGTAGAAGAAGGCTTCCCCTCTGAGAAACCTGCGAGTGTTACCAACTTTATTTTTTCCGGATCACATAATTTCTGTTGGCATGATCCTACCACAAACTAAATACAGTTCTGTTTTGTTTTTATTTTTTTTTTTAAAAATTAAATACAAATTTCACCCTTTCCTACATAATGTCACTATATGACTATCACTATTCTTTATACAGGGTGACTATTTTGTCAACCTGTCCACTCTTTCCATTCAGCAGAGGCTGTTGGGAAAGTGTGAACAAATGAAGAGGCAGAGAAGGAAGTTCAACCTGTGACTGATTAAACTTCACTAGAGTGGTAGTTTGGAAACTAATCAAGTCTTGTAAGCTAGTTTTCAAGCTAACTGTTTGTTTGTTGTAAATTTGTGGGAGACATTAGAGGAGCACACGATATCTGACATTAAAAAATTTATTTCCATCACATAAATAAGTTGGTAACATATGTATGGTGAGAATCTGATCCATAACAACTTCTGTTGGCTATCCATGCTCCAACAGAGGTAAACACTATTCATGGAAATACTGGAATCCTTAAGCAAGTAGAGGCACATGGATGAAGACATGGGTGGGTCAGGTCCAGACTCTGGAGGCCATGTTGCTAAACTGCTGTCCAGATCATGTGCCGACAGTGTTGCTGAATACTGGACTGGGGTGGAATCAACGTGCAGAATAATAATCTATATGAACAAGTGTAGAAGTTGCAGCGATATATTGTGGGTGAAGTCTGTTTTAATTGTTTATTTTTATGGAGTCACATTGAAGCAACAGCAAGCCCGTATTGCACCGTATTGCATGTTGTGTGTGAGAAATTAAACATAATATTCTTATTCAAAATGGAACAGTGTTTCTTATAATTAGTCCATTATGCTTTGGTTGGAGTGAGAAGATGTTTATTTTCCACTTTGACTTATTTCTGAAAACAACAAAATTTTCATCCCTGCAATGGCCTCACCACTAACCTCCAAATCTCCACATCTGAACAGGACTTCTTGTCTGTAGTGACAATATGAGAAACATCATATTGTAGCACTATTGCAAACTACAGACTATTTAACTGGATGTTTTGTGATAGGCAAACACAATGTTGTACATAATTCCAAAATTGACAGAGTGTATGTGGTTTTAATCTTTTCTTAAATAAAAATCTGAAAAGTGTGATGTGCTTTGCATTCTGCTCCGAGTCAATGCTTTGCTTGGATATTTTAGGAGTTTTTATCTACCATATTTGGAGATTGATACTTTTACCCATTCTTGTTTGCAAAATATCTCAAAGAGATTGAAAGATCTGTGAATATTGAATTTCAAGTACTGCATTCTCAGCTAAATTTAGGACTTTGATAGGGTCATTCTAATATACAAATATGCTTTGAGCTAAATAAACATTTTTAAACAATTCAACAATCTTGTCATTCTTTCATAAAAGTCAGAGTTATAGAGCCCAAGCCTGAATATTCACCTACTTCAGTTGTTTCTTTGCAGCTCCTTCAGATTTACCACAGGCTTCTTTGGTGCTTTTCTGATCAATGACCTCCCTTGTTTAAAAAACGGGCTAATCTACCTTGTGATGGTCTGTTATATAAAATCCGATAATATACGCTGTAGTTTGTTGTTATGCAGTGACAAAAATGAAAATTCTATAGTGTTTAATACTTTACTACAATCATTAGAACAGAGACCAGTAGAATGTGATTTTTATTTTGAAAATACCAGGCCGGAAATAATGCAGCACTCCTGGTAGCTACGTAATCTGCCTGCCCCTGCATCTTCCTCCCAAACCTAAAACACCGAAAGGCGCTGCATTCTCCCGGCTTACATTAAGTCTGTATAGTCTTGTGTTTGTTATTTTTAAGTGATGTAGAATGGCGTCAGGCTTTGGGAAGATAGTCGTCGGTACTTACGTGGAAATTAAGCGGAGTGATGGTAAGTTGTCACCCTGTCCGCTTTTTTTTTCGTCTTCTTGTCGGACTTAGTTGTTTGGGGATCTTTGTTGCTGTGGGTCTGTTGAATATAGCAACCGTTGTTCCCCAGCCTCGGCCGCAGAGCCTAACGTTTGCTTTAGCATTAGCCACATCCAGACGGAAACATAAGCCGCCAGGACAGGTTGGGCGGCGAGTTTCAGCTCGGCCTTGGCATTTGAATGGAGTAGGCTTATCTTTGTTAGCAAACGTCTGGATCAATTTAGGACATTTTTGCCGCACCTGTAAAATGTTATCGTTTGATAACGTCAATAGAATAAATAAAAAATCTTAATATATCTGTAAATTACGCGTATTTTTAGAGCCATAGTAATGTATTTTGACAAATATTTATATTTAGGCAAGCTAGGCTAGCTAACTTATTACCGTTGCTGAGAGCGGCATTGGCTAGTTGTTAGCCTAACGGCTAACTGGGCTGTTTCCCGGCTTCATCAGTTACTGGAGTCAAACTTAAGAGCTTATTTTATAAAATCATCTCCCATTTTGGGGTGTCATATTTATTTAACTTTTTCTCTTTAGGTCAAAAATGATCCTGCAAGCATGCGAATTCGTTGTTATTGGAAACATTGTTGATCAAAAAGTAAGACATGGCATTCTCTAAACGTTGTCATGCCATCGGCAGCACTGACAAGACAATAGACAGGCGTATTCTCAGGGCACACCTGGTTTTAACATCTAGATCAAAAGTGACGACAGAGCCTTTAAAAAGCTCCATTGAGTAAGATGTTTCTTTTAAATAAGGCAATCCAAGTCTTGCCATAACGCCAAGCTGAAATCAAACAAAAACTTGATGCAGTCTAAACGGAACACCCTGGCAAACTTTTTCATAATTTGAAGTCTTTATTTCCCCATTCATCTAAGACATTTTCTCTTTTCTGATAGGATTTGAAGAGAAGGGGTAGTATATTTGACTGTTTTCTGCTAGTAGCCGTTGTGTCCAGAGCAGGGACTGCCCTCTCTCTGAGGGTTTGTGGCAGGGCTGGTCCAGACTAGAGCCAGATTCAGGCTATTAGCCCAACCCCATCTGTTCCTGTTTCTGCCAGGACTCTCGCTTATCCACCCCTACTTTATTTTCCATCTCATGATGATTCCTCATATTAGTAAGACGGAAAAAAAGAAAACAGATGCCATTGAAGTAACTATTTGTTAGTTTATTAGTTGGTTTATATTATTTTTTTAAATAAATGTTAAAGTACATTACATCATCTTATCAAGTATTGGCCATACTTTTATTATTATTTTTAATTTTCAGTCTATAAACACATCAGCAAACAGGTTGCACTTTTAAGCAATTTTTTCAATTTGATGAAAATCAAATAAAGGAAGACGTGCAGCAATTGTAGATGGCATTTTTTGATAATAATATCACTTTGGATACAAATTAATCTTGGTGAACTCTGAACTCAGCGTTCACCTGAGTACCTTTTGTCTCGGTGGCTACAAGGGGATGTGATCTTTCAGTTTTCTTTCTTCCCATCACTGTGGACTGGAATGAATACTGCAGGTACCGCAGTGCTAACTGGTAGCGCTGGGCTCATCAACTCTGTCTGGCTGGCACTGATTCCCAGCAACAGTTCTGTGTCCTGGCAGATATATCGTTGTTTCCATTCCAGCTTCATAGTGGAACATCAACTAGGCTGTGTGATTTATTTTGATAAAATAACAACTTTGTTCATTGTTGCCAAACTTTAAAAATCTATGTCACATTGCTAGAGCTCAGATGCTTCCCAGAAGCTGTACAGAATACAAATAAGCACTATTTGTATTCAGTATAAATGGAATACATTCATTTTCTCTTAAAATGAATAGAAATGACACTAATGCAAAATAAAAATGACTCTGCAACTCATATCAACAAATTACCTTATGTGACATCAAAAGAGATGTAAAAAATAGTTTCTGAATAGGTGGATTTAGATAAAAATAAGGGACAAGTTACAGCAGAATAACAAAACTAATTAACTGGCATTGTTATTTTCAGTTTTCTTAGTCACAGAAAATACATGTAAAGGGTTTGATTATATTCAAGCTCTGGGTCTTTAGCTTAAATAGAAACAAGTTGAAGATTTTAAAATTCATCATGTGGTGCTTCTCAGCAGTGTGTCCGGACCATGCAGGTGTACAGTGTCGCTCAAAGAACATATGCTGTGCGCTTGATGCTCTTCACATGGTGACCAGATGAATAATAAAGCAGCACTGGTATACAATAAGGTCACAAAGGTGGAAAATGACATCACTGGTTATAGACAAATACTTTATACAGTATATCTACTTTTCAATTTAATTCTGCATGTATTCACTACATTTTTGTGGTTATATTGTATTCCTCATAATATTTGTGTTAGAATTTATTTAGTCTCTTCATTTTTTTTGTTTTATTAACAATACACACATGCATAAATATAACAATATTTGGGGTTGTAGATATACTAAAAATAATGAGACGTGAAGAACAAAACGAGCAACGTTGTTTTGTTCTTGCATTCTAAGGAGAAAGAAGAAATTATTCTGTTTAGGGCTGTTGTAAATGATTGTTTTTGTTTTCCCCACCAGGGGGCTTTGGTGTCCCTTATTTGACAGTAGGCTGACAGGAAGGGGGTAAAGAGAGGGGGGAAGACATGCGGCAAATGTCGTCGGGT
>CAEFZY010001402.1:0-11794 GCA_903066815.1 Brachyrhaphis roseni
AGAAGGGAGTGAGAGCGATGGTGACCTATCTGGTGGTGTCATACTGAATAAAAATTTAATAAATACAAGGTTTCCCCCAGAAATCTTGCTAAGCCCAGTGGTTGGGTGCTAAGGCAGTCTTTCATCCAGCACCCCCTCATGTTTTTCAGTTTAAGTTGACAGGAAATATGAAAATATCACTTGATAATTATGTGTTATTGAAAGATCGGAAGATTAATACCTGAACACGAACAATGAAGTCTAAAAGAGTGCAAACATTTTAAAAATACTGAAATAAATAAGCAATGCTTAGCCTGTTGGGGGCACAAGTAAAGCCTGGTGGCCCGCCAGGCTTATAAATTCTGGGGAAAACCCTGAAAATGTCTTCCTGGAAAATAATTTATTGGGTTTAGTGGTACATTAGAGGAATTTAACTCTATATACCATTGTCTTCTGTACTAAGCGTAAATAACCAGCAAATAACGAAAGCCAAACATCAAATCTACTTTATACAAACAATGATTTGACATATTTAGTACTTAATCCATATACACCCAATGTTTTATGCATGCCCCAAGCTAACAGAAAATGTATGCACCTCCATTTCCCCTATCCTAAGTGACCTAGAAAACACACCCTCCTGACAGGAGACAGTCAATGTCCAGCTAAATCCTGCTTTCATAGATGACTGCCTTCAGCCCTTACAGGAAATGAGCTACATGACTCCCCAGGCGCAGAGATAAAAGCCCTTTTCTCGTGGCTGACATTTCAGGTGGCTAAACACAGGTGTAACTAATTATTTTATTAATGAGCTCCATTCCACTCGGGTGGGCCGGTGCCAGGCCTCTCTGGCTTACCGGCGCACCTTGATGCAATGGGGGTCATTGGTAATCTTATTAGTTACACTTGTGATTTCCTGCTGGGACAAGTCAAATGTCTACTGTGATGCAGGGTGAACAGAGTAGACCGATTATTACAGTTTTCTAGGTCAAATATAGCCATTTATCACTTATTAATTGTATTGTAGGGTCTGATATTTTTACTTTTACATTTAAAACCTTGTATTATGTTTATTTTATTAAGAATAACATTTCTATGAAAACATAAAACTATAATCTGAGACCAACTGTCTCAGATTATGCTGTGCAGCATAATTGTGTTTAGCGCAAATTGGTGACACTAATCAAGGAAATCCAAGGTGCTCAAGAAATTGAGTTCCTTGGATTAAAATAAATTATGTTTAGAGGATTATAGGGGAATGTGTAGGACACCTACAGCAGATAAATAAAAATGTCACTATATAATCTGCTTAAAACATGCATTTTTCAAAGCATGAACACTACTCGCCAAACTCTGGAGCTAATTTAGATGTCAAAATTGAATGAAAGCTTTTTCTGCTCCCATTCTGAAAAATGGGAGCTGAACTTGTGTAGGTCCAGTTCTGGCCAAAAGAGAGACATTCAAAGTCAGTTTGCCTCGCTTAGTCTTTCATTTTTCACTGTTCATTCACATTTAGTTATAGCGTAGACAGAAGATAATGCAAAATGGTAAACTGGTGTAGGTGCTAACATGCAGCATTTCCAGAAAAACCTCACCTAACCTAAAAATAAGTTTATATTTGCAATACTAATTATTTGTTGAATTCCTCTGCATGGTGCAAATATAGCAGACTGATGATTTCAGTTTGAACATCTTTGCTGTCATTTCATTTTTAGTCTATAGTAAGCACACCAGTGTTCAAAGGTTTAAGAGTTTAAAGAAATAAACTGCATCAGGCAAAAGTGGATGCTGTCTCAAATTGCCTCTGGTTTTAACAGCTTCAAATGTGTGGGTGTTTGTAAAACCACGAAAGCAGTAGAACTCATGCTAATGCCTTCAGACAGCTAAACACCTTCGGCTAACTCTTTGTCTTGTTTGTCTGCCATCTCAATAATAGACTTTGCAGCTTTTCTTTAAAAAAAAAAAAACTGACCTTTTTTTAATTTTATTCATTTTATTTTCAGATAAAATTCTAACGTTCTTTCAAGTTGTATCGACAGAATCCTTCATAAAACCTATCCATTACTGGATGTTTGAAAAACAATGTATCATACACTTGTTTTGCTACAGTCTACAAGTATAAAGAGGATTAACTTTTGTATGTTAACAAAAGTTATGTTATAACAAAAAAATTTAACTTTTAAATGCATTAAAAGTAAATATAAACAAAAGTCGTGAGAATTGCAAAAAAAAAAAAAAAAAACAATAATCGTTGGCTAAAACCGATGTTTATCATCAATAGTATTGATACAAATGCCCACAGAGTCCTCTCAAACCAACATTGAAATATGATAACATTTTACTTATGAATATTATGCTGCTGTTTATTATTAGCTTTGTGGTCAGACTCTACACTGTAACTTTTTCTTTAATCCTCCATTTTTTAAATAGCTCTCTGTTATATGGTTTTCCATCCTTACCCAGGTGTCGCTGGGCGTAGTCTTGAGGGAGAAGGGTCCATGGCGTTTTATGAGTGTGACTCCACAGCAACGACAGCAGTAGTCCAACAACATGAATGTTTGCCGGTCTAAATGAGGAAAAGTAGCCTTCATGTGTGTTTATGAGTCTCTGAGAGCATCTTGTAGGGAAGCAAGGAAGGCGGGATTGGATGAAATGAGATTACTGCTAAGAAGTTGGAGTAAATCCCACATGGGATAAGACACATAATGCTTGTGTGGACAAATACTCATAACCCCCAATTGGGTAGTTGGCTTCAATACTTTGCTTCACATGTGGAATGACACAAACTTCAGTTTGATCCTCAACAGAAGTCAGACATTTAAAATAATTTAAAGAGAATAAAATAAGACAACTTATGCCATGCATGACAGTCAAACATTTGCCTTAAATGTAATTTACAAGTTGAATTTGGTACAATTTGACTTTATTTTGATGTCTGATAATGTCTGCAAGCTTGAAAGCTCCTGATCTGAACATTAAATCAACCATAAGCAACATGAACACTAGATGGCAGGACAGCCTGCAAACCTTTAGAAAACTCCATCCATCAAAGTGGAATCAACACAAGAACAATTAATTTCAAGGCTCACATATGCACAGTTTTGACGACTATAGATGGAATTTGGATCATAAAGAAAGCTATGTCGATTTTCATCCTATTATTTGCCCAGATTAAAACTGAAAAGTGTGAAGCAATGAAAAGTGATTTCTCAACACAGAAACCGTAGTGACCAATATAAATATGAACACTGCCGTTTTCTTTTGCCCCCCGACCCCTCCGGAAATAGCCAAAAGAAACGTAACCGTTTGACGTCATAACATGCGTGCGTAAAGCAAATGCACGTGCTCCTTTGTGTGGGTTTGGGATTGACTCGGCTGCCACGGTAACCTGCATCATTGTATCCATGGTGACGGCAGAGCAGAGGAAAAGGAAGAGGGGGTTCCATGAGGAGTAAGGTAGGCGTCATAGTCGAGCATCCCTCTGTGTGTACACACGGTGTGAACCGTGCCATATTTTATTGCTCGGCGGCTGACGAGGAGCGACTCATGCTAATCTTTATTTTATTTCTCTGCATCATGCTGAATGTTGTCAAAATGCCAGACAGCATTGATGTGGTTTTATCCTGAGAGGCATGTGTTTTAGGTATTTTCTGTAATAACAATAAAAGTAATTAAAGAAAAACAAGCAGCGAAAAAGCAGCAGCTACAATAGCAGATTGAGAACATACTAGGATCAAGATTTAAAAAAACAATACTCTGGATTTGTTGGACAAAATTTTAAAAAATCACTTAGAAATTTTACCGTTCCCCACCTTTTATGCAAATTTATGCCAGCAAATCCACTAACTGAATAATTAGACTGCACATACTGTATGTGTTGCCATAAAATGTACCTGTTTTTTTTCTTTGCAGGAAAAAAAATTATATCTCTGGACTTCTTAACACTAACAGACTAGTTTTTAAGAGAGACAGACTCAAAAAGAGCTGGTAGAGCGCTCTAAAGATGAAAAAAACAAAAACATAAAACCACTAAAGCTTAGTAATTAACACATTCTTTTATAGTCACCAATCAGCTGCAACATTGAAAGCTACAACAGGTAAAGTGGACGTGAGGCAGCTGGAAGTAAATAAGATGAAAAGGATAACCTTGAAGTTTCGGAAGCAAGAAAATTGTAAAAGAGTGATCTCTATTTAGATCTTTTCCAAGCTGAAACATTTTGAGGAGGTATTTGTCTGATTCATCACTTAAAAATCCTAAAAATAAATCACACAGTAAATCTGGAGGCCTGTAGTTTAAAAAAGGGGACTGATAGAGACAGGTAAACGGGAGTCTCTATTTAGAGAAGAAGGGAGTTTAAGCAACAAGTTTTCCATCTGCAGAGACAGGAACGTCTTTCCCCCAGACTGGATTTATTTTAAGGTTTGAAAGAAAAAAAAAAAACAAAAGTAAAGCATCAGGAGAGGAAGAGATACTCTGGGGAACATTAAGGCTCATTGACCTACTGTAAATGTCAATGAGGGACGACTAAGAGGTAGAGGTGCTTTAATTAAACTACTGTGTGCACACCAATAGAGAGAAATGCATTAGTCAGATTGACCCTTGTGCCTCTCTCTTCGGTTTCCCATTTTCTCATTTCAATATTATAAAATCCAAAAATGACTATTCAGAACAACACTTTGTTCTAATTATTTCCCCCTGTGTTTCTCTGGTGTTTTTTCTTCACTTATCACTCCTCAATTAAGTAACTCTTTTTCCCTTTAATTGTTCCACTGAACACTCCCATCCACAGCTGCACACAATAAGTGCAGCAACTTGTTTTTTTTTGCAATTCTCACAACTCTGTGCAGGCTTGTAAGCAACAAATATAACAGCTAACAATGCAAAGCTTTGTTTCTCCCCCCTCCTCACTTTGCCTTTTTCCCACACTCCATCTATATCTTCCTCATGTTCTGCTCCTTTCTGTCGCCTCTGTATGTTTCAATTTTCCTTCCTGCATGGAATGTAAATACATCCACCATGAACTGACCACAGGCTTCAGCAGGGATCTCAGCTTTCTGTTGATCCTGTCCCAGGTCCTCGTGTGTTCAGATAACTATTTTGTTTTTTTAGCATTTCACAGAATGCGAACGTGTGAGATGGGAGACGTTTTAGTAAGTGTTAAGGTGTGAATGTCACTGTCACATTTTAAGGTCAAGGAAAACATTTCCGCCTCAGTCGTGTCCAAGCGTAACCTCTCCGTTTGTCCATGTGCGTGCTCAGCTGCCTTTGGGCTCTTTCTTTCTTTCTTTTTTTTCTCACAATCCATGCCACTTAAAACAAATGATAGGGTGTTTCTGGCTCTCTCTTTAACGCACAGCATGTTGTTCAAACAATGCATCTTTGCTAACATTCCCTCACCTCAGCTAAAAGCTGCTGTGTTTTCACTGAATCACTTCCTGCATGTAAACACAGGAAATGACACGAATGCCAACATCTGCACCGCTTTTTGCTGCCCTGATGTGCGTGCGTGTGTGAGTGAGTTCATGAGTTTGTGAGAGGGGGAGGAAGGAGGGAGGAAAGTTGAACAAAAAGCAGTGCTGGAAATAACGGATAGATAAGACTCAGACTGTGCATTGCAGCCAAGTAGACAAATTACTTGTACAGTCATACACAATTTTAGCTTCACAATGACTTTTTTTTGTTGTTGTTGTATTTTACATGTTTTGTGTTTGTTGCATTTATTTATCTCCAAGGATATGGATGTTAACAAAGACGTCACAAAGCGTTCTCTCCGCCTCTTTGGTGTTATCTGCTCCCTGAAAGGATTTGCTCCCCGACTTGTTATTCCTCTTAAATATAAATGAAACACGCATGCATGCTCTTCCTCCTGGGCGTACATGCAGATAATACATCCCCTCTCTACATCTCTTTCTCTCTCTCTCTCTGCTCCTTCCTCTCTCGCGCATTCCCACGAGTGGAAACGCTTTCAGAAGACCTGGATGGAGCTGCTGCTCGATTCTAATCACTGGATTATAAAACAAAACAAAACACCATTACCAAGCTTGAACCTGGACCTCTTGAAACGGAAATTCTCCATCTGACCATTGTATAGTACTTTGTTTTCTTGTTTGGACGCGCAATCAAGTTTTGGACCCGAACGCTCCACAAAACGACTTTTACGCATTAGGCAAACCCAGAGGGCGTCACATTGAGCGCTTTCCTTTAGCTTCTTTTCCATCTTCTTCTTCTTTTACATTGTAATATCTTTATTACAATGCGAGCTTTTACGCATCTAAATAACCCGAACGAGGAGGAGGAAAAAGATTCCCCTTAATTAGCGTGTTTCTCCGCCCTCATCATCCTCTGCGCGCGTACCGTGCTCTCCACCAGGCGTATATATATTTTTTTTAAAAAAAGTGTTCCGCGCACAAATCGACGCTTCTTATTGCTCAAGTCCTAATTTGAGGCAAGGGAACTGTCGAAATGACGCCTCTTGGTTTGCCTTAAAGGAGCTGGGATGCTGGTGAGGGTTGCTGCTGTTTCCAAAAGGCTGCATGGGAGCGAGCTGTCATCTTAGTTCTCCCCGGCGTGGCATCATCTCGCTGGAAGTAGTAGGCTTCAGTGTGGAAGATGGCTTTTGACGTTCCCCCAGGATACAAAGCGTAATCCCTCTGCATGCCTGATTACACCGTGACAGTGGAAACTCGTCTTTCAGTAAGGTAGGAACCGACTGGGCTTCTGATCCAACTTCTGATCCAACAATTATAGCGGACAGCCCTGCATGCTTTTTATGTTTTATATATATATATATATATATATATATATATATATACACACAATATTTTAACGATACTCGATGAGAAACGTGACCCTTGAAGTTTTATTTTTTTCCACATTTTGTTGTATTAACGCCACAAACTTTAATTTTATATGTTGATCAGCTCAAGTAGTGTATAATTGTGAGGTGGATAGAAAAGCTAAAAATATAAAACGTTCTACAGATATGTGTTCACTCCCCCCTTTACTCTGGTACTCTTAAATAAAATCCAGCCCAACCAAATGAGTAAACAGAGTAATTCAATCCCATTCATTCGTCTGTTCTGTGAATGCCTCAAAGGTTTATTCGCGAACAAAGCGGCTTTCTGAAGAAGAAAAACAAAAACACCAGAATCCACAATTTATAAATCTCACCCTCCTGGAAGAGTATCAAGAAAAGAAAAGAGAAAGAACGCCATAAAAAGTTCCCTTTTGGACGTGCTGAAAGCCACTTAGAGGACAGAGCAAAACACGCTGAAGGAGGTTTCTCTGGCCAGATGAGACCAAAGTGAAATCTTTGGTCTACATGCAAACATTCAGACATCCTTTGATCCAAACCATTCCATTGTAGCTCTGAATTTAGTTCAGTTTTAATGTGTAGGCAACATACAACACACAAGTCAACACATTCAGACATTCACAAATAACAATGTGTTTGAAATTGTAGTAGATAAAAGTACCTTTCATTGCAGTTGCATAATCGCTCAATTAAAGTTGTAGAAAATATAACCTTTAATTGTGAGACTTTAATTATTCAGCGGGGAAGGAAATCATCTGTGAAGGCAAAATTGCTTTTTATGTGATCAGTGGTGTCACAATTATCGGTGCCTCTTATATCCTCCTTTCTCAAGTGGGCCATCATTGATTCTTCTGCTTTAACACTTTCTAAATTTGGTGCAGAGAGGATTTTTTAAATTTGAAATTCTGTAACATTTTAAAGAGTTCATGGTGTCATATACTGTAAATCTATTGCCTTTGTAAAACAAACAAGCCCAGAGCATCACAATCCTCCAAACCAACCTGAACTGTTTGCCTCTCAAAAGATCAATCTTAGTCTCATCTGACAAAAGCAAACAGTTCCAGTCTAAATCCCAGCAGAGTTGAGCAAACTCCAAATGTGTATGTTTATACAGAAAATGCTTGTTTTGTTTCTGGCATGCAGCTGAAAACAACTGGTTGGCATGTAGATGGTTGCTAAGGTGGCTTTGTGACCCCGAGATGTTACTCTTTTCTGCGGCTCTCAAGCGAGTTAGTGTTGGAGATTTTCTCTTATCTTTTGTTCCCAGTGTGCTGTTAAAAGATAAACATTCATCCTCTTCTTCTCTCCTCGCACATGTGGCCAGCACTCTGACTCCACTTTAAAATTAAAAAAATGTGTTTGTCTTTGTGTGAAATTATCTCTTTTTTTTTTTTTCTTTTCGTTTGAGGTTGTTTGTTTTGTTACCACTTGTTAAGAGAGTGTCAGCACTGACCTTTTCCTGACATAAGCCACCGGGACATTTCCCTTTTGGACTGACTCATAAGTTTAGACATGCAATGTTTTCACAACCAGTTCCCAATATTTAGTTTTAAGCATTTTGTAAACACATCTAATTTAAGAAAACCTATTCCAGACTAGCAGACTGCTTTTGTTGGTCCCAGGGAATCAGCTACAACAGTGTTTGGGCATGGGATTGAACATCCTACAAGTAAAAATATTAAAACTGCCATGTGTAGAAACAGAAATTTTCCCATTAATATTTTAGGTGACCTTTAAATATGTGATGTGTGGCAGGATTCAGATTTTTTTTCTTTTTCTTTTGGAATAAGTAAGCTTTTAGGCGGGACTATTTAAAGTTGGGCAATCTTGCAAAGTTAGATCAAGAGGGATTAGAGCAATGCAAAGATCTTATCATCGCTAGGGTACATTCTGTTCATTGCTGCTCTATGATGGTGCACAGACTCATCAGTTCCCTATTTATAATTTTATTTTGACTCCACAGGGTAACGTTTGTGCAGCCAGAGTGGATTTTTATTGAGTGCTCTTCATGTTTTCTATCTATTAATTCAACATGCAGCTTTGGAGTCTGGATAAACAGTTGAAACACTTCAGGTCTAAAGTATTAAAGTATTGGTTGTACTTGATCAAATCAAGTGTTTTTCGGCCTAAATGTATATTTTTTCCAAGTTTATCTATTTTCAGTGTGAAGTTGTGATATCCTGATCCAGATTTTTTGTTTTGTTTTGCTTTTCTACCAAGAAACTGACGTACTTTGCCAACTTTTATGAGTTCGCCTAATAAAATTGCACCAAACTTTATTGGTTAGTTGTTAAAATTCTTTTCAGGTATAAGAAGATAGTAATGGTTATTAATTGGATGTTCTTAATGTTCTTAAATAATGATGAATATATGAGGAATTATTTGTTGCAACCTTGAGCTGGAGAAATAAGAACAGCATGTACAGACGTTCAGTGCAGGTTCTCAATCTGGAAAGTTTCAAGGTAGATTTTACTTAAAATAAACCGAATGCTGGAACAGAGGTACACACTGATTTGATGCTATGTCTCTGTGATTGCTCTTTGGACTGAATAGCTGTTCAGCTGTCTAAAGATTGAACTGCGATCTGGCAACTAAACTAGTCCAGAAACACAACCAGGCTCAATCAGGTCAAAATGTGTTAGCAGTGGTTTTAAAACATTTTGGATTGTTTCATTGTCTAACGAGCCAACGAGGACATTACCTTTCTCAAGTTGCTGTTTTGAATATATTTATAACAAAGTTAGAGCATGCAACCATAAAAATTCATCCATTTTCTGTTCCCATCTCCAGCAAACATTTCGGGCGAGAGGCAGGGTTCACCCTGGACAGGTCGCGAGTCTGTCGCAGGGCAACACAGAGATAAACAGGACAAACAACCATGCACACACACTCACACCTAGGGAGAATTTAGAGAGACCAATTTACCAATAATTTGCATGCTCCATGCAGAAAGACCCCGGGCCGGGAATCGAACCCCGGACCTTCTTGCTGCAAAGCAACAGTGCTACCAACTGCACCACTGTGCAGCCCAACCACAAAATCACATTTAGCATTTGAGCGTTGGACAAACAAGGCAATGTGTTCAGTACATGCTATTCCCAGGTCTGACCACTAGGTGTTCTTCCTTGTTGAACGCTGATGGCTCTGGCTTCCCAAAGATCAGGCAGCCTTATCTTGTTATTTCTGAAAATGTTAGCAAGCTCAGTGGTGCATTTTACTTTGAACCAGTTTGTCGTTGACATAACTGTTCCTCCCTGCCTCAATAGAAAGAGTTTATATATCTTGGATGTCTGTTGTGGTGAAAAAAGGAGCTCAGCTAAAAAGCAAAGCTGTTGATTTACTGGTTCATCTGTGTTCCTGCGCTCACCTAGCGTAATGGCCTGTGATTCATGACACAGAATAATATCCTGGAGCTGAGGTACACACAGTCACACAGACGGGGAGAAAACCTCTGAGTTGAACCTCAGCTCCTCCATATCATAAGCAGATGTTTTAGGTGGGTCCAACATTCCTGACCAAAAGACTGAAATAAAAAAAAAGTTGAAATGAGTTTCCGCGCCTATAAAGTAAAGAATTTGTTTTGTAAAAGATGCTGCTTTGTGTCTTGAATCACATCAATGTGGTTTTATGTTGAAATCATTTGTAACAACTAAACCATCTGTTGCTTTTTTATAACACTGACATGGTCAAATTAATGGAAAACATTTGGAGTCCATAAAGTACATGTCTCTTTATAGACAGCAAGAATAGCTTCATTGTTTTTAGAAATTGCCAAATTTCCTTTTGCAATTTTGAAATACTGAATTTAAATCTCCTTTTTTGTATGTAATCAATGTCTTGCCTTAGTTTGCTTTTCATTCATGCCAGTAGTGCAGTTTAAATGTTAAGAGACACTCTTTACTGGTGTATTTGACAATCAATGCACTACTTTTCACACTGCGTGTGGTAGAATATATTCGCAAGCACTCTCTATCAAAGGTCCTATTAACACTATTAAATGAGAAAGGCACTCTATTAGGGAAGGAAGAAAAACAGAGCATCTTCTCATCCAATTAATGAACAGTTAAGACAAAATAAAAAATAATCAGGATATTTCCTTCAGATAAAATTCGTAGAAGGCAACAAAAATAAATCTTCATAGGAATCAGATGTTGGACAGAATTGGATGTTCCAACAACACAACTTTGCAAAACTGAATCAAATGTCAATTTGATGTCATTATAAAAACAGATGCCTCTTTTCTAACATTTACAACACTCAATAATTAGGTCATCTATCGTTAATAAGCTCTACCGTCCATCCTTTTAAAGAACAAAGCTCTTCACCATCCATTTGACCATCCTGCAAACAAGACCAGGATTAAAGCTTCATTAAAAGTGAAATGACTCAACATGACTGGGGTAGTTTAAGTGCTTAAGACATCAATTATTAACCCAGGCTGCATGGATTTCTAATGATGCCTAAAGATTTGTGACAAGGTTATGCACCAAAGTGGCAATGCATCACCAACCCCTGGCACAAAGCCATCCCCATACTGGAGGGACGTGTCAATAAACAAAACATTCAGTTTTACACTAACAGAGCAGCACAGGATTTAATTTAATCGGAATAACCTTCTTCATTTTGGACCCAGCACAGCATCCAGGAAATATGATGGGTAACCACAGAAATACTAACTGTAAAGCGTCACCAACTATGAATACATTTTTACTTTTGCAAAAGATGTGCCTGATTTAAATTTAGTCTCTGCAAGATTCAAAGCGTGAAAATCAGGATGTGTAAGACACACCTGGAAAAAGTCTCAGCGCAGAAATTCACCAACACCCAATTAAATGGTGTTGGTGAATTTAATTTGGGTTTGGGTTGGTAAGGTAAGGTCATTTTATTTATATAGTACATTTTCAGCAACAAGGCAATTCAAAATGCTTTACATGAATTAGAAGGAAATACAACAAAACAACAAACCAAAGGAAAGAGCAAAAGAAGACAAAAGAAAATAA
>CAEFZY010001414.1:0-32845 GCA_903066815.1 Brachyrhaphis roseni
TTATTAAAGTTGTAAGTTGTCAAAACTTACTGTTCGGTCATTTTCTGCTCATCCTCTAAAACAAAACAAACACATACAAAAAAAAAAATATATATATATATATATATATATATATATTTTTTTTTTTGACTCTAGCCCAGGGCCCCCCATCCTGACTCCAGCCCAGGGGCCCCCATCCTCCTAAATCCGGCCCTGGACGTAGTGACCTATAGTTTGTGTCCTCCCAGGAGATTCAGGCACTGATGTGGCTGATAGCGACCCTCGTCAGCGCCCAGTGAATGATTTCAGTACATAAAACACTCAGTCTTTCATCTGCCATTGTTTTCTGGGAGATAAAGTAAAGGCAAGAGGCTCCAATGCAGATATCAGCTGCCACCGTTGTTTATTCAGTATAAACTGAATACAAAATGTTCAGCAAAGACTGTGATTGCAGAAGCTTGCACTACACAATATTTTCGTGGCACTCTGTCAATTTCACCTACCATTGAACAATGACTCGTCCCAACAAGCGTCGAGCAAACCGTCAAGCATCTGACTTCCAAGTGAACACGCCCAACTTAAAGCGTCGGACCTGTTTTTGACGCTCGAAACGTGTTTGGTGTGAACGCAGCATGAGCTGTGGATCTCTGCAGCTCCTCCATATTTACCCAGGCCTCTCTGATTACTGCTCTCTTTCTGGTGACAAAACTGTCCAAACAGCTTCTTTGGTTTCATTCTGACTCATGAAAATCTGTTTTTCCATCTCGATTCTTCCTGACTTGTCAACTTTTGATGATTCTGTTCTGTAGTAGCCACTGAATCACCTGTTCAGACTTTTATCTTTTAGCCTGCAGATGTCTTACAGTCACAGAGGTTTTTCTTGTTTGTTTTAAGTAGATAAGGGCTCTTGATGAAATTTGGGTTTTATTACGTTTTTTGTTTTAAATCTCCAAACACTCAAGGTCTTTCAGGCGTGATGAAATAATCTCTCTCAGCCTTAGTGGAAGCTCCTTTGTTTTTATTGTAACTCGCATTTAAAATCTCGATGGGATTTATTTGTGCCTCACAGCTGAAGCAAATGAAGGATCATTATGGAGTCCCCAAAGGCCTAATTAAGTTAATTAACTCCAATTTAGGTAATGAAAACTTCCAAACATCTTCAAAACAAACAGTTTTATATAGGTGTTGAGGAGGTATGACATTGCTGTCTTACCAAAATATACAGATATATTCAAATACTTTTTCTTTGTCACCAAACTCATGAAGAAAGCAGAATCGTGCGTGGACAGTTGAGTCCAGATACTTCGCTAAATAAAAAATAACACACACAACTCTCCACTGTGACATTAAATCAGTTAAGATTGCCTAAATTATTTCTAATTGCTCAGTAGAAACACATTAATCTTGTTCTGAACGTTGTGATAACTGGACGTCCAATTTGTCTCTTATATGGCACAAATAATAATAATAATAATTTTTAAAAATATTTCTCATTATTTTTGACATTCAGCAAATAATTTTGGTAATTATAGCTGATCTCAAGCAGAAAAAGCTTAGTTTGATTTATTGTCAGTCAAAGTGATAAATATCTGCTTTTATCCTAATATTTTTATGTCGTTTTAGTTTTATTTACTGCATTTATTTCACATAATGTTTCAGCTGTAAAGGTCCCGGTAGAGGATTGCAGTTTGCAGCGTTCCCTGATTTGTTTTTTTGTTTGGGTGTTGTGACCTTAGATATATTTAACCCTCCGGTAGCGAGATGTTTGTAAGAGTTCACACCAGTTATACCGTCACAACAGAACCGGGCGAATCTGTGTTTCTGCAGACGCTGCGGCGACATGAGTCATCCTCAGATTTCTGCAGCCGCATATTCAGAAGCATGCATGTCAGCTCGCTTGTTGTGACACAACCGAGGAGGCTTATTTTTGCCGTTCCACTTTCTGTGCCGCCACGTTGCCGTCTTTAAGCCCTGGAGGCTCTGACAGATTTACGTCAGGAGAGATTTGCTGCGTAGATGAAGCAGGAGGATAAATAATACAAAAAATGTGGAGCTGAATCCGAGTGTCCCCCGCTGAGCAGCGAGAGGACTCTGCAAACATGGAGGAATGGTTTGTGCACGGCTCGGCGTATTCACAGGAACATATTTCATATTTGTGCATCTTAACAATTACTTTTCACAATTAACCTGTAACAATAACAGCTCACTTTTTAAATTAACCTGGACAAAAATTACTCAAATATCTGAAATTATATTCAATTTAATAATAAAGCAGGAGGCTCACAAGGACACTTATTAAAAAATAAGTTTTTAGTCGGTTTATTACATGACCTCACACTTTGTCCAGCCATTTATAGCTTTTTGTCCATGTTAGTGACTTAATTAATATTGATTTGATTGAATGTTTAAAGTTTCCCCATAGGGAACAACATGACATGTGGAACAAAAGATAAGTTTCTCCTTACATTTGAATGTTTTTAACCAAATAAATGAACATTACCCACATTAATTTACTTAGTTATTACTTAAAGTTTCATATCAAACACTGATATGCATTTATTGCCATTTTTAACTGAATATTGTCGGCAGCAAAGACAAATACCTTCATATGTAAACGTTTATAGAGTTTGACATTAGTTTTCAGTTAAAAACATGCACCAAACGTAACACAGCTGCACTCGTTGACCTGTAGAGGTGGACCAGTTCAGACAGACATGATGGACTCCTAACAGCAGCCATATCTTGAACTGGACCCTGACTGGAACAGGAAGTCGGTGCAGAGACGCCAGCGCCAGAGTAATCTGATCATAGCATTGGGTTCTTGTCAGAAGGCGAGTTGCAGCATTGTGTACAGCGTGCAGCTGCTGAACAGACAATTTATCGAGACAGACACAGAAAGCATTACTATAATCTGAGCCAGATGTAATAAAACCATGAATTATTTTTTTCAAACTCTTTTGATAGAATATCGGTAACCTGGAATGCTTCTTGAAGAGGTTAAGATACAGAAAACATGTTCACTAACTTTTGAGATTAATGATATTTTAGTTTAATCAGTTCTGCCTATTTTAAAATCCTTCCAGAATGAGACGTTTTAAGGCTTCTTGTCACTTTAAATCTATATAAGCTGCTGGCCATGCCCCCAACTTTACATTTACACTCACATGTGGAAATGTCTGCAAACAAATGTGCAATTATACAACCACATGTCTTTGAAAAGTAGAAGTAGAGCCTCCTGTACAACCAACAAGAATTCAGTAAGTGGTTTCTGAATGGTAAGTCAACAACAAAACACTTGTCTTTTCCAGCAGCCATTGTACAGCACAGCCAGTGGTAAGACCAACTGACTGAATGTGCTGGAACTCCATTTTGGGTTGCTAGGCAACATGCTGGGATTTGCTGGGGTTGCTAGGTAACGGGCAGTGCCTGCTGATTTGCAGCGTTACATTTTGGAGGTTTTTGAAACGTCTTTTTTTTAGTGTTTAGGGCTGTTTTAAGAAATATTAGAGACCCAAATGGAAGTACAAAAACACAAAAGGTTTTCATTTTGCATAATAGATTCCCTTTAAGTTAATCTATCTCCAGAGATAGACTAGTAGATTTGAAGATAATCATCAAAATGATCAATCCTTCCTGAAAATGGAAAATGAAGCACAGAGAAAATAGGATGGGACCCGGAATGCAGCCTTGAGGTACACCACAGGTTAAGTCAAACATAAAAGATGCTTTTCTAATGGACTGAAAAACTCTTATGATTCAATATCTACAAATTCAAGGTATTGACGCAAGACTCAAGATGTGAATTAACAAAACTGTTAGCAAACGCACCAAAGAGCTTAAGGAAAATTAATTTTCCAGAATTAACTTCTAAAAGTCAATAAATCACCTGGTTAATACTCCAACCTGGCTGTAGGACAACACAAAGTCAGCTGTTTCAGTTATAAATTAGATATTTAAAATCAACTTGGGGAGGCACAGAGAGGAAAATATTTTTAAAACAAATGTGCATGACGTTAAAATACGCCTGTTACATATTCAGGCTGGAGGAGAGCGAGAGAGAGCAATACTTTAAGCAGATAACAGAGAAGATCACAGTAAAGTTGCCATTTTTAATCGTGTTAAGCTTCAAGTCTGTGTGTACTGGTTCATATTTAATTTGGTAATATTGACCTTTTACATCTTAAAAAACAGATACAGATTTAATCAGCTGTTTTAGTCGCTCATATAGACTTATAATTTTGTCTGCCTTAAAATGATAATAAACTTACACAGTTGCTCTGCTCCTAAACTAAGAGGGATCATGTCAGAAAGATGTTTTTGCTGAATAACTTAAAGAAAATAGCAAACAAATTCAGATTCTTCTGAAAACTTTAATCTTTCCAGATTTTTAAAACACTTTTAAAGACTATTTGTCTCTTTTTTTCACCTTTATAGACTCACTTTAATGGACATTTCCACAGACATAGCAGCAAATTATTGTGTGCTGTGCTGCTCGTTTTGCAAATAAAAACACCATTTATGTGTTTTTGATAGTTTGTGCAGAAGTTGCAGCTCTGCTGGAGAATTGATTCAGTATATAATTGGTACTGGAGGGACAGAATCGGTGCAACTGCAGAGCTGTAAAAAGTTTTAATGCTTTTCTTTCCAGGCAGCCAATGTTGTGAACTTTTACAAGTTCACAACATTACTCATTTTGTAAGTTGACAAAAAAAACTGTTTTTTGTCAGTTTTTCTTGGCTGATTTTTTAAATTCTTTTAAAAACACAATACAAGCAAACATAAAATATTTTGTATTAATTAGTGATTATTATTATTCACTAACTTGTGAGAGAGTGTGTAAACAACTATGTAATCTGAATGAATGTAGTGTGGAGAGGTAATAATAACAATGTCAATAATAATAAATCAATATATTATTTGTGAGAGGAAGATAAATACAGACTAAATATTGTCTATATTTACCTGAGTTTTTTATTCTTTGTGTCAAACATTGATGGCATGTAGAGCAGGGTGTCAAACTCATTTTCGTTTTGGATCAAATCAAGATCCTGAATGCTCTTAAAGGGCCGGTTGAGCCAGAATGTATTGATAAAACCTGTTCACGAACGGTGAAAATATCAATTAATTCTTAAAATTCAATAAGAATGAAAGTTTTTTCAGTTCCTCCAGGATTTCGTGATTCTTTCTGGGGTTTTTTGCATAAAAATCAATGGGTTTATGGTACTAATTTGGAAATATTTGCGCTTATTTATGACTGTAAATGCGACTTTTCATCACTGGCTGTATAGATCATGGACTATAATTTAACATTAATTCAGACTGAAGCAGCTGTTTAGTACAACTGAGAAAGTTTTTGACAATTTCTGAGAAAAATCTGCAATAATCACCCAATTATTAGTGAAAAAAATTGGGGGATTTGTTGATTTTGCGTGAATTTCTGTGATAATTCTCAAGAAACTGGAGGGATTGATTGATATAATTTGGCAGTAAACAGATAAAAACTGATTTGATTTGATTGATAACATAATATTTAAGCACACAGGGTTTAGTCTAGACTCTACAGAACCACATAAAAAGCTGCGGCGGGCCGGATTTGGCCCACGGGCCTCGAGTTTGACACGTGTGAGTGTTGCATTTGAGAAAGTAGAACAATTAGGAAAAAATAGACGCCTGAAAAGTCCCTTGCAAGATAAATATTGATCCAAACCACTCTAAAGTTTGAGTTTTTGATTACAAAATTTAAAGAAATCAAGGAAAATCTCGCACAGAGTGATTTCCAGGCCAGCAGAGAGGTGACAGGTGTAGCTGCACGCCAAGGTGTGCTTTGATTAAGCCGAGAAATCCCTGATTACAAATGCATGGAGCGAAGAGGAAGCTGAAACCTCGAGTGACGCCTGGTAGGAGGAAGAAGGGAGTAATCGTACTGGAAAAAAACGAGTTGTTGGAAAATAAAGGAGGAAATCTGGTGTGTGTGTGTGTGTGTGTGAGACACAGGGAATTGATAACAGATCAACACCTCCACCTGTCACCTTCCTCTCCCTCCTAGACGTAAATGTGATGGTGGGCTTTATAATTTCTTTGTTTAATAACCAGAGTTCCTCGATCGCACACAACAGAAGCAGGATTGTAATTTTTCTGTCAGATTTTGCAACTGGCAAACACACACATCATAATTAGGCCAGAGACGCTTCCACACGCTGGTCTGTTTAATTTCAGTTGGACAGATTATAGTTATTATGTGGAGGAACAGATTGGCAGAGCGCGCTGCCCTTTTTTATGTCCTTGACAGCTGGAGCAGCTGCGACTCAAACATGCAAGGTGCAAAGAGCTTTTTAATTTATTTCTTTGATCGTCTGAAAACCAATGTTTCATCTAAAAACTTTAAATTTGTGGTGTTGAGAGGAGAAAAGGTTTGTTTGGGTGTGCAGTGGTAATAAAATAGGTTAAATGTGAAATCAGATGTTTACATAAATTTATGGTTCTGAAAGTCATATTGATTTTGAACTTTTAATAAATTGAGTAAATTATATACAAAGGCTCAAATAGTTTGTATTTTATTGTTGTTGCTCTTATTCATTCTTGTATCCAGATATTTATTTTGTAGAACAAAATCTTTTCTTTTTGTTAGTCTGTAATGTTTGTACTGAAACAAACACTTTTTCTGGTCATCATTATGCTCCTCTTTTGTTTTCAGAATAAATACACAAAGTTAATCCCATTTATGCCCAGCTGCGTCACTAAAGATTTCATTTCATTTTTAATTTCTTACTTATTATTGAACCATTCAGTAGTAAAAATGAATAGATTATGTAACTACTAAAAAAATTACGAATGAAAAGGATCAGAGAAAAGTGTAAATTTGTAACGTCTGCCACCTTTTCACATAAACAGTAAATTAGCTATTCAGTTCAGATTATTTAATGCCATTTTGCTTCATAGTAAAAGCTCCTGTTGCGACGTTAACTAAACTAACATCTCTTAATTTTTGCTGTTTCTAGCTAACGTTAGCTGCGTTTAAAACAATGAATGTGCATGCATGTTATAGTTAATGCATGAGTTTTAAATGTCAAATACGCAGTAGGAAAATATCCCAGTCATAAACAATATTTTATTTGTTTAAACAGCAGTGTGTTAACTCAAGCTGCAGCTGAAATAAAGACGTTTATTTTTTATTTTTTGTGAGGAGCTCAGAGCGAGGAGGGGATTTAAAGAGACTTCTAAATACGCTGACAGCTTGTCCACGACCTCCTACGACTGTTATGATTTTCACTCCTCCAATCTGTCGGGGTGTGTGTGTGTGTGTGTGTGTGTGTGTGGTCCCGCCACACCGGCGAGCTCTGATTCAGTTAAACAGGAGTGTGTGTGTGAGGGTGTGTGTTGGCTGACATTGTGTTTACATGCCTTTCAGCTGAGCTGTGTTGACGCTTCGCAGGGTTAGTCGATGAAGAGGATGAAGAAATGGTTGAGTTTTCATCACCTACACTGCAAAAACACAAAACTGTACCAAGTATCTTTGGTCTCGTTTCTAGTTCAAATATCTTAGTAAAACAAACTAACTTATAAGTAACATTTTAGCAAGATATAGGAGCTTGATTTAAGTAAATAATTCCTTAATATTGATGAAAAAAGTTCAAGTACCGTTGGTAGATTATTTCCCTTTTAAAAAGACATTTTTCCTGTGTTATAAATTAAATAATCTGTTAGTGAAACTAGAGCTTTTTTGTCAATATCAAGGAGTTATTTACTTAAAACAGGCTTCTATTTTTGCTAAAAAGTTACTTGTAATTTAGTTTTCTTATTTTAAGTGTACTAAGATATTTGCACCAGAAACTATCCAAAAAAATGATTTTGTGTTTTTGCAGTGTAGAGCCATTGTAGATGAGAATAAAAAAATTCTGCCAGAAACTCAGAAATTTTAAAAAGTTTAGAAATTTGAGAAAATTTTTCTTAAGGAAATTTTCAGCATTTGAACGTCAGAAATTTCCCAGTTTGTTGTTTTTAGAAAATTTCTGACAATTTCAATGTCTTTTTTTCTTGCAAATCTTACACTTTTGGAACAAAACGTTTTTCCCGTGTTATAAGTGAAACAATCTGCCAATGAATCTAGCACTTTTTTAAATCAATGTTAAGGAAATATTGACTGAAAACTAGCTCTTATTTCTTGCTGAAAAGTTACTTGTTGAACTTTGTTTTACTTCAGCCGCACTAAGATATTTGCACTAAAAACTACTTTGTGAGTTTTTGTGTTTTTGCAGTGTTCTGAAGAAAATCAGGTTTTACTGTTTTTCGTCGGGACTCTGAGTAACCTCTATAGTTAGCCTCATAGTTTTGAAACTTAGCTTTTATTTGCTGCTTGTGGGATTGGAGCTCTTATGAAGATGTCTGTGGAATCTCATCGTCCCCTAAACGCACCAACAGACTCCATCCTCACCTGAAGTAAAAGCAGCCGGCTGCCATGTCTCTTCATCATCTCGTGCTTCAGCTGAGCTCTAAATGTCACCGTCTCTCAGCCCTGTTGTCTTCGGTCAGCGTCTGAAGAGCTCCTGTGTGTTTGTGCCGGTGTGTGAAGCGTTTGACGGACACGCCGCCGCTCTCCGTCTCATCGGCGCCTGAAAGCGCGGCGATGCCCTCTGCATTGATTTTCTTTTGCCGTTTTATAATTACGTCTCCTCTTTTCATTTGCCTCCCCGTTTCTCCTCTTCCTCCCTTTCATCCCGTCGCTCTTATCTCCTCGCTCTCACTTCTATTTTTCTAATCCCGTCCTCCCCCCAGATCCATTTTTGTGCCTCACTGCTTGTTATCTTAGCCATTTTCTCTTTTCTTTTCTATTTGATCTCAACTTCTTAATTTCTTTTCTCATTGACGTCACTTCGTTTGGTTTCACTCCGATTGTTCAGTCATCAGGATCTCTCACTCTTTTTTGAGTAAATGTACTTTTAGGATTATTTTCTTTTGAGTAATTTTATTGTGAAGTATCGTTGCTCTTACTTTTCTGGATTTTCCACCTACTGAATGAAAAACAAACATGTTTTAACCAAACAGTCACCATAAACAGACACAGACCTGCAGTTTTTATTAAGTTTCAAAGGTTTTACACTGAAACAAATTGATTTTTAGAAATATTTCTTATGTCTGATTTAGTTTTGTGATTACGACAGAGTATTAGGGCCACACTAAGAAAACATAAAATGTTTATAATGGAATAAAGTCGTACAATAATAAAGTTCTAGTTTTACTAGAATAAAGTCAAAGTAATGAGAAATTATGAGAATATTCATATTATGAGACTAAAGCTAAAATAATACCAGAATGAAGTCGTAATGTTGAGAATATTCTCATATTTTGACTTTCTCACACAACTTTATTTTTAATAATTCTTTCATAATTAATTCTGACTTTATTCTTGTTTTAATGACGTTATTCCTGTAATTTTATTTTATTTTTTTTATGCATAGCTTGGCCCTAATCCTCTGTCGTAATTTTGTATTTATTTATATGAATTATTCCCATTTTAGATGTTAAAATACCAACATTTCCACATAACCTTGTGCTTTGGCTCTTCAAATGATGTAACTCTTAAATATAAATTCATATTTTGAATTTTTGAAAACTTCATAAAAATGTATATTTTAAGATATTTAATATTAAGTAAATATAAAAAATATGGAAATGTTAAATATTAGGAATATTTAAATATTTCTAATATTTAAATTATATTTAAATATTTTAGTATTTTTGAAATATAAAAAAAATATTTAATATTTTTAAATATTTAATATTTAAAATATTTTTAAATATTAAACTGATTAGTTGATCATTCAGTTAAATGATTGATCAGTACTTCAGTCAAATACCTTTTCTTACTCTTGAGTCATCTTTCACTGCCGTTGCCGTGGTAACAGTAAGTTGGAGTCGTTCTGCTCTGGTTCTGCTGGGTTTTCATCCCGTTTCCTCCAGGTTTCTCCAGCTGTATCATATTCCCTCTCATTTCACGCCGTCCTGTCCTATTTCTACGATTTGGTAACGTTTTCCATCTGCTCCGTTTGTCCGCAGCGTCTCTGGAGTGCTCTCCGTCTTCGCCGTAGACGGCCGGATCGGGCCGGATCGGGCCGGATGGGGCCCGACGCTCGCCGCCTCTCCTCCTCCTCACATCCACCCAGAACTTCCTCCAGTCGAAGCTCCTCGCCTCGCAGGTCCGGTTTTCTCCACACAGACCGATCCTGGAATTGAAGACCTTTCTTTTTTTGTTTTTCTTCCTCCATGTTTTTCCCCTGCAGACGTCTTCCCGTCTCTTTTGGACCTTTTTCAGTCCAGTGCTTCAATTTCCTTCAAGCTTGACTGAGATTCTCTCAAACTGCAGAGATTTGCACACTTGATTCATGAAGGGACATTTATGAAGGAAGTTTTTGCACCGTTTACTTTGTAGCTGCACAGTAATTTCAGCGCATCTCCTCCCTGTGTCCGTCTGCAGCTCCGGTTTCTTCCTCCCTCCTCTTCATCCTCAGAGTGGCGTGTTTCACGCCGCCGCCGTGTGTTTGTGCTCTGGTCTCTGTGTGTCATTCTGTGAAATGGCCCGTCACAAAGTGTTAGATGAAGCGTGGTGAAGTGTCCGTGTCGCTCTATGCTTTTTACTGCATCTGTGTTCTGGACCATGGGGCTGGAGAAACAGGTTCTGGGGTAAAATACGGACCGGGTCGCCAAGGTCAGGGGTGTCCAAACTGCAAACCAAAAACTCTACAGGTTTGATCCTCAGACTTTTGATTTGTAATCAGGATAAAAATGATCGGAAACATAATTTTCTGACAGGAAAATGTAAAGTACAACAAACTAAGTTTCAACTGGAGGTAAAATCAAGAAACTTTTACTGAAAAGACAAATTTGATGCACTAATTTGTCTAAATAAATTCTGCGTTTTGAAAGTTGGGTAGAAACTATTTACATTTACTTGAATAAATTTTTTTGAAAAAAGGTACTTTTAGGAGTATTTTTATTACGCTGTACGTTTTACTTTTACTTGAGTAATTTTATTATTAAGTATTTCTACTTTTACTTTAGTAAAATTTCTGTTTTTTTCTACCCACTGAATGACAAACAAACATATTTTAACCAAAAATTCAGCATAAACAGACACAAACCTGCAGTTTTTGTTAAAGTTTATAAGTTTTTTTATTCAAAGAAACTGATTTGGAAAAATTTCTTTTGCTTGATTTTATTTGTTGTTACTGTTTTCATTCTTAAAATGTCAAAATTTCCACTTTTTTATTTTGGTTCATCTGATTATGCAGCTTTTAAATATTAAATGATTGATCATCTGATCAATCATTTGATCAGGTGATTAAAATGATTTAATCTGATCAATTAAATGATTGATCATCTGATCAGTTACTAAGCACTTGACTAAACTTTTTACGAAACGCTTTTTTACTCCTACTTGAGTAACTTTTTGGACAGTTACTTTTTCCTTTTACTTGAGAACAATGTTTGGTTACTAATCCTGTTCTTATTACTGAAAATTAATTTATTCAATTGAGCCTAAATGAAATACAAAACTAGTTGTATGTCTTATAAAATCTACTGCAGCTTCCTAGTAACAGTAAATTTCTGTCAAAAAATTTTGAGAGTATTCTTAGAAATTTCTGAGCTCCAAAAGCCAGAAAAAATGTTGAAATTTTGACATTAATGTTGAAATTTTCTACAAAAGCTGTGGAAATTTCTTAATTTCAATTGACGAAATCTTTCTAGAAAAATTCCGAGATTAATCAGAAAATTTCTGAAATCCTATCAGAAATTTGCCACTTTTCTTAATACGCCTTTTGTAGAAACCTCTTCCATGCTTTAGATCTAAACACACATAAGATTACTTCCTTCTCTTGACTTTAGTTTGTTTATTTCACTTTTGATTCTACAGTTTCTGCCCATGTGGCAAACAGTTTGGACGCCCCTGAAGCAGGAGGGACAACAATCCCAGGGAGATGAAACTGCAAAAAGGAAATTCCCTTGTTGTCCCCAAAAGGATTCTGGGAGTTAAATTAATTTGCGGATGGGAATAAAAAAGGGAGAAGCGGCTCTGGGAACGAGGAAATGTTTTGACTTGAGATCCTTCACTCTAATGAGGAGAGGACAAGAAGAGAAGACGTTAGAGATGACAAAAGAGGAGCCGCTTTTTCATTTCCTCTGCCTCGTATTGCTTTGTCTGCTTTTCCATCTCGGCGCCTGAAACTATTTTTAGAAAAGTTATCTCCAGAAAGTGTAGACGTGCTGTGAGCCGAAGCTCGTCCTGCTGTTATTTGTTACTCGTTAAAACCAAATATACGGCGCCTCGCAAAAGTGTTTGAACTTTGTTGTTTTGTGGTTTTTAAAAGCTGAAATGTTTGGATTCAGACGCACAAAGTGGGAGGAACGTTTTTATTTACAAATAAAAATCTGAAAAGTGGTGACGCCGTGGACGTCGAGGAAAAGCCACTAGAGACAAAATATTCCATAAAAGTGAAACATAAAAATCTGGAAAGTGTGGAGTACATCTACAGACTCAAATGTTGCACATTTTGGTTTAGTTTGTAGGTCAAATATCTTAGCAAACTTGAATTAAGACAAAACTAACTTAAAAATAACTTTTCAGAAATATATAGAAGTTTGTTTTTAGTCAGTAATTCCTGTATGAATCTTAATTATTGGATGGATATTAATTCCAATAATTAATATTGATAAAAAAGTTCTAGCTGATGGATTATTTCACTTCCAGATTTTCAAGTTTTCTAGAAAGAATTTCTCAGTTTTTGGCTGAAATTTGCTCCTTTTTTCTATCTACCATTAAATCTTATCAAGTATTTTTGTTTAGTTTCTAATGCAAACATCTTCCTACATTTGAGCTAACATGAAACTAACTTACAAGTAACTTTTAAGCAAGAAAGGGGAGCTTTATTTCAGTCAATACTTTCTTAATACCGATAAAAATGTTCTAGTTTCACTGGCAGATTATTTAACTTATAACACGGAGAAAATGTCTTGTTATGAGTTAAATAATCTACCAGAAGAACTAGTAATTTTTTTTTGCTTTAAGGAATTATTGACTGAAATAAAACTCCTATTTCTTGTTGAAAAGTTAAGATTTAGTGTTTTTTCAGTGCAGACTAAAAGGGGCTTATTACACTGCAAAAACACAAAATCCTACCAAGTTATTTTGGTCTAGTTCTAGTGCAAATATCTTACCTGCAATAAGACAAACTAACTCACAAGTAACTAGTTTGTGCTGTATTTGTGCACATTTTACTGCTTTTAGTGGAGCTGGTGCATCTTATAGTCAAGAATTATTGACTTAAAACAAGCGTAATTATTTTGTCTTAATTCAAGTGTTCTAGAAACCAGAGATCATAGCAGGTAGGACTTTTCTGTTCACACTTCAGATTTTGTCAAACCATAATTTCCCTCCACAGTTTTTCTGCTTTACTTTGTGTTGGTTTAAAACCTGAAACTCTGAATCTTTCAGCTGTGATTCGACAAAAAGCCGAGGTTGAAAACCTTTGCGAGGCGCAGCTTCATTCAAGTGTGACCAGTAACTTAAACCTCAGCTGTAAATGTGAATTATGGCCACTCACTGTTGATATTATAGGCATTTAAACTGCATATAGAAGCACACGTGTCTGTAACGAAGCTGAACTGTTAACTTCTTCTCCTGTAAACGTGTAAATACGACGTGCAGCCGCCAGTATGACGGAGTCAGCTGTCGGTTCATCAGAGAGATATTTACCAGACGCTGATGTAGCTTGAGCTGTTTCTGTTCAGATGGAAAAGTTTTCGTTTGTAACCAGGTTAAAAATGACTGACAATATAATTTACTTATACAGGAAACAGTACAACACAAAGTATTCATCTTTTTATAACCAAGATTTAACAAAAGGTAAAAACAAGAGACTTTTACTGAAAAGCCAACTTTACTGCACAAAAATCAGCTTTTATTTTTTCTTAAATTTTGACAAATACAGCGAGTGTTTCGAAAGAAAGTGATCCAAATCCTGTTGTCACTACTGACGATAAATTTAATCAATTGAGCTCAAAAGAAACTAAAAACTAGATGTTTTCCTTTTATACAGCAAATTTTACTACGGCATACTAGGGCCACAAAGAAAAAAAAGTTGAACAATTCTGTCAAAAATTTTGAGGCTAATCTTGAAAATCTTCTAGAAAAAATAAGGAAATTTCTGAGCTTCGAAAGTTGAAGATTTGCAAGCAAAAAAAAAAAAAAACGTTGAAATTGAAATTGTCAGAAATTAACTTGGAAATTTCTGAATTTCAAATGCTGAAAATTTCTTCAAGACCCCCGGAACGACGTCGTGCATTTAATGGGATTTCATTCGTCGCTCAGCCATTCGTAGCTTGTACAGCACAGACACAGAGCTGCCTGCTGATTGGATAATATCGATCAGTTCTCCTGTACAGTCGGACCGTCAGGGATTGCAGAATCCTCCAGGAAGCGTCTGAGCGTGTTGGCCGGCCACGGAGAGACGGAGCCAGTCGGCTAAAGCACAACTGGTTATTTCACAGATGCTGCGTTCGTGTGTTTCAGCAGGAAGGGGAATAGATGGAGCTCAAATTGGAGTTTCCCCCCACTGGCTGATTCCAAGCTGGGAAACTGTTGAAAATGAAAGTGGGAAACAGAGATTGATGAGGGGAAATGCTTCTGTAAAGCGAGAGCTGATCCAATCTGATGAATTATTAGCAGCTTAAAGCAGTAATCTCATCTGACACATCACTACTTCCAGAGTTCAGTTTGTTTACAGCACAAAAATTCACAAGAAAATGATCCTGTTTTGGTCATTTGCATGAGAAATCCATCCAGTTCATATCAATTAAACACATTTTCTCCCATTCATCCAATTTAATCATCCAATTTACCTTCCCCAACCAAGAATGGGGAAGGTTGGTTTGAGCAAATTCTTTCCCATAATATATGAAATCATCATATAGGGAGCAAATACTTTTCACAGATCTGTACATGAATGTAATGGTTTGCAAAAAAGAACAACTCAAATTTCTGATCCAATACAATCAGAAGAGACTGAACTGAATGAAATAAAGTGTCAGTACATGATGTGTTTTAGCTACTTTCAGTTATTCAGGTGTGTTTTTAAAAAGATAAAACTCACAGAAATTCAGATTATTCTTGTGCACAAAGCCGTGTGTCGATCTGAACTGTAGCCGGGGTCGTTTTTAGTTCCTTGCCGTGCTGCAGATTGTTCGCTCCCTCCTCACAGGTTGCAGAGTAGCTCCTCGTCCAGAGGCATGCTGGGAACTCTGCCACTGTGTTCCTGGCTCTGACTTTCAGGTATAACCAGCTCGAGACGTAGCCGCTGCGCCGAGGTGTCCAGGAGCCTGCCTGAACCGGCACACTTCTCCTAACACCCTCCAAGACATTTGGCACCGAGACACTGATACGTGTTAAAGAACGCCAGAACAAACCTCATGTTGCACAATATGTCACACACACACACACACATATGTAAGGTATGCACAAACAGACACTGTGGGATTTACATAAACGATACATTCTCAGTAGAAACCCAACGCTAGCTATGCATCAACAAAACTACAATCTAAAGCGAAAAACTAAAGTAGGATTTCAGTTTGGGCCTTGTTGGCAGCATGTGAACGACCCGACTCCCCGCTGATCTACATGCCAGGTTCCTAATGATGGATATCAATGAGAATACTGATGAGTATATTCAATAAAGTCATTAATCTCAATGTATTCTGTTTACTGTGCTTATTCTCATGTGACTTTGCATACTGCGAGGCGTGTTTGTGCTTAGCATGGGACAAAATACAGATGTCTGCATTTGTACTTTAACTCGTTAATCTCTGCTGTGTCACTAAGCAGATATTTTGGTAACACCGACCGAATGTCAGGGCCATTGTAGAAACAAAAAAATAGAGCATTTTTGTCAGAAAACTTAGAAATTCTGAAAGTAATCTCAGAAATTTTCAAACAAAAAGAAGAAAATCCTGAGTTCCAAAAGTCAAAAGATTTGCTCAAAATTTTTATTTTTAAAATTTTGATATTGTCAGAAATTTTCTACATAAATGTTGGAAATTTCTGAATTTAAAATGTTGACCTTTTTCCAAAAATGTCCCAAGTTTTGTATAAAATTTCTGAGTTTTTGGCAGAAATTTGCTCATTTTTTTCTTTTATTCTACATTTAAATCTACAATTTTGGCCCATGTGGCTAAAAGCTTGGACACCTCTGCTGTAGGTGGAAACAATTCTAGGAAAATTTCTGTTAAAATTTTGAGAGTATGTAAGAAATTACTTGAGTAATTTCTCGGTTGGCTACCTTTTACGTTTACTTGAGTAAATATGTTAGCTGAGTGTAATTTTTGGAAGGGCTCCCTGCTCTGAAAAGCAGGCCGTCTCTGGAGATGAGGGGGTTTTAGCGGGGCAGAGTGGGCTGGAGGAGGGGTGAATGTAATTGTCTGAAATTGTCTTCAGGCTCTTCTGAACTGGACCAGCCAGACAGTGGAGGACGTCCATGCATTGACCCAAATAAAAGCCATTGTCTTCATGAAAGATGCAGACTGTCTCCCATATCAGCAAGTAAAGGAAGTCATTTCTAAAGCTGGCTGTGGATTTTGGAGGTGATTTATTATTGTTGTTATTATTTTGGAGTTCATCTTCATCCAGAAAATGTCTAACTAGATTACTACTAATAACCTAGTAGTAACCAACACCTCCTGGTTAAGTATCAGTACCTGTTACTGACAGGAGGCATCAGGCGTTTTCACCTTCCTTACACTGGACACGTCTGAACATTTTGTCCTTCTGGACGATCCATATTGACCCTTTGCAGGTGACGTCACTCTCTTCAAAACTCCGCCCACTCCACCATGACGGACGTTAAAACAACCAGTGCGCTCCTTTAAAGCCTGTCTAAAAACAGACATCTGGTAAAATAAAATCGCTTCTGCTTAGTTGATTTCACTTTAAAATGGTTAAAGGGTGCTGCGGGTTCGGCTGCATAAACAGACAGAGATACAAACCAAACCTGACATTTTATTTTATGAATTTTAATGAAGAAAGATGGCGGCGATGGATAGTAGGCAGCCGTTAATCATTTTGACTGGCAGCTCTTGGTGTTATCACAGATTTACACTGAAACACTTTTACAAGGTAAGAAGATCAACGTTCATAAACTTTATAAGTATGATTAGAAAGATGATATCCAATATTGCATTGCGCAGACATTAGCGTCTAACCCTTGGTAACCATGGAAACAGTACTGCACTGTTATGTAGCCTAGCATGTATGAAAAAAAACTGGTTAGCATCTCGTCTTTTGTGTTTTTAATGCTGCTCCAGTTTAAAGGGAAACGCCGTTCATGACATGGTGACATAAATCATGTGGTGAATTCAGGCAAAATCATTCATTAGATCAACACGTCAGGATGACGGAGGTATAGCCAGTGATGGCATAGTTACTTTGAAAAAGTAACTTTAAGCAGATTACTGATTACTCTTTGAAAAAGTAACTTAGATTACTGATTACATGATTTGGAAAGTAACTAAGTTACATCAAAAGTAACTTTTTTAGTTACTTTTAGCAGCTGCTAACAACAACGCTCCGCTACCTGTGAAAATTACATTGATCTTTATCAATACTTAATTCCAGGTTATTTTATAATGCTAACATCAACAATGTGTCTCCGTTTATAAGGTTGAACTGAAGAGGAGATTTTTTAATGGTCACAACAGTAAAAAAACTTTAGTAATTTGTGTGTTTTTGTGTGGTCCACTATTGTCTGGAAAGGATTGTAAAGCCCCCACCCTGCCCCCGGCCTACAGGTTGTGCGTTACGGCCCTGCATTTGGTGTCAGCGCAGCGCACAGAGCTTCTCCTGCGGCTCCACATCTCAGATGTCCCGCTGCACAGATTTGTGACACTTAATATTAATGATTATAGTGGCGTTTACTTTGTAACGTGTCACTGACATCACTGGTTATGGGTCGGTTATAATCCAGCTGTTACCAACTTTTCTAAATACTATGAGCCCCAACCAGGTGTGTTACGTTCACGGGTAAATTAGCTCAAACAAGTAGAAACCATAAATAAACTGGCAAAAACAACTTTGGAAAACAATTTCAGTTGCTCAGTTCAATATTCCTGAGCCTCACTCCAATGATTCAGTGACGTAGTTGCAAAAGGTTGCAGTTCAGGAATTAGTACACGATTAATTCACATTTGATTTTCTCAAATCTTTGAAACTTAGTTTGTCGTTTTTGTTGCAAAAACAAACAAAAAAAAAGCCGTCGGATGTTTCTGTGTCTGTGATTGATTAAAATTAATTAAACATATTAATTAACATACAGAAATATTTGTGAGTTCTAAACGCTCTCATTTAGAACTAAGATTTATGACTTTTCATAAATCTGATATGAAAAGTCAGATTTATGAACTTTTCACAGAACATGATCAAATCTGTGATTAGGAAAAATGAGGCGGAGGAAATCAGTTCTGCAGCTTGGAGACTTAACAAACTAGTAACCTATGGAAGTATTTAAGAGCGCACTGGTAAACCTAGTCTGCCTCTAATTCACCACAGAATGCTTGTGCCAAAAACTCTTCAGTACTAATTTTTCTCCCAACTCCTTTTGGTACCAATCTAACTTCTATTGCAGGTTATGCAGTTTTTGTGCGTGTCTCATTTTTTTCCACATAATCAGGCTGTTTATAAGCCCCTTTGTTGTTGTCATTCGGCCCTAAAATGTTAAACACTCAGTGGAAAACAGAAAAGCTACATCCTCAGCTGATAATTGTGAGTAAATGTGTAGTGATTCATGGGCATTTATGTTTTAAGAGGGGACAATAAAAGTTAAAACTTTGGGAGTTTTCTCTGCAGTTTTGCTCCCTGATAGAGCACTCTGTCCCTTTTCTGTTAATCTGAGGTTGTTTCATAGTTTTTGGTAAAAAGCGGCCATGTTTGGTAAACTTATTGTCTTGTTTATCGTAATGGAGAGAAGCTTTGTTAGTTACATAAATTATTCTGATAGCTTTTTGCCTGTAATGTTCACTTTAGCTGACGCATATCCATCCTTGTAACGGTAGAGCATTACCTGGTATTAAGTGCTTTATCATCATTGATTGTGACTGAAAAGGCTTTTTATTGCCCAGAAATGTGTTTTTTTTAATTGCTTACTCACTTTGAAAAATCATTGAGGTTTTCTGAAGGTACAATATGAGAGACGACCTTTTAAAAAATGGTTTCCTACTGATCATGAGTTGACTTTTGCTATGTCAATTTAAGGTCTCAGAGTCATAAACCGAGAGCCTCTGAGCTCCCGGGTTTATGATGCTGAGCGTTACCTAACCAACTTTTATGATGTGCGAAAACATAAGAAAAATAAAGGATTCCTGATTTAGAATTGGAAGTTTTACAGTTTTTGATCCCGGCAGATCCACTGAGGCGAGGTCAGGTGGGGTGAGTGTGTGTGTGTGTGTGTGTGTGTGTGTAGGGGGATTAGCTGGAGAGCAGGCGTGAGGGATGAAGAGAAAAAGAGATATGACAGAAAATCGCTTGCAGACAGTCCCTGGCCGGCCTCTGCTGAGGCTCGAAGCAAACCCTGTCAGCACTCGGGGCTTTTTGGTCCTGATCAGAAGAGATTCCCAGAGTTGCTGTTGATTTGTATTTGTTTGCTCTCCTTCAGTTTTTATTGCAGCTTTGATTCTGACTGTCACTCATTCTGTATGTGGCCAGATCTGACAATCCATGTCAGGTTTACTTGTATTGAACATGGCGACTCAAAGTGCCTTAAAAACATCAAACGGTAAACAACTGTGAAACAGAAAAAAACACTGAATTTAGTCAAATACCATCAACAAATATGTTGATCAATGTTCCAAGAGGCAACTCTAAACAGGTGGGTTTTAGTCTAGATTTAAAGCAGCTCAGTGTTTCGGCTGTTTTGCAGTTTTCCTGAAGTTTGTTCCGGATTCATGGAGCATGGGCCCTGAATGCTGATTCTCTGTTTGGTTCTGGGGATGCGAAGCAGGCGTTGATACAACAACACTGAGTTATAAACTAACAGTATTTTAAAGTCTATTCCCTGAGCTACCGGGATTCGGTGGAGGGACTGTAGAACTGGGTTTTAGTCCTGGTTTTAGTCAGAACACCAGCAGCAGCAGCGTTCCGGATCAGCTGCAGCTGGAGGATTGTGGAGACACTAGCTGTGTTCCTGTTACAAATGTGTGCAAAACTTTGACAATATTCCACTAATGTTGAAAAAACAACTGCTGTGTTTCCATTAAGTAAACACAGCAGTTTATTTAATGCTGATATTAACACAGTTAATATCAGTTTGTTCACGTGTGAGATTCTTGTCTTCTTCGTCTTTTCCCCCAGTGGCAACATCTTGTTGTTCATCATGTGACTCGTGTGATGAAAAAAAAAAAAAGTTTCCATTGCAGGTTTGTGAATAGAGCAGGAAAACTGCCTGATCCTAACACAAAAACTGTTTATCAAAAATTGGTGGGGTTTTTTTGGGGTTTTTTTTTTTCAAAATTGGCATGTTTCAATTAAGCTAATTTATTTTTGTAATTCCAATTTGGACAATTTCATGGTTAATGAAAACACAACTATTCCCAACAATCAACAATAACCACATGGATGAGTTTCTCTAGATCTTTATTAGTCCTTCAATCCTGGAAATGTTCATCATCTGATAGAAGACCCACTTTGTAATATTCTCTGTGTGTCTGAAGGTTCAGGTCTGAGTCCTGATTTTGGGCCATAATAACCAAAACAAATGTGTGACACATTTTCCAGCTGTGGCTATTTTTATCTAGTTTCCCCTCTTTATACTTTATTTCTCCTTTTCTTCTGTCGCACCCGATGCTATGCATTCCCATCTTCCTCCACCGCGCAAACAGGCGACTGCATGAATTAAACATCTGAGGCAGGGTACGCGCTGGTTTGGGGCTTCGACCACACACCGTGTGTGTTTGTCTTTGTGAAAGTGTGTGTGGTTCTCAGCACTTGACACCGAGCAGCAGGAGTTATCGCGTCTCCTCGTCGTTCAAAGCCAAACATCTGGATCTTCGCTCTCCAAGTTCCCTCATATCTTGTTTTCGCTGATTACCTCTGATTTTGCTCTACATTTTCTGCTTCCAATCAGTTGTTGGTGTCAGATGATCTTTGTGCTGTTTTTGTTCTGTTGACCCGTTCTCCCATATCGGGTCAATACAGCTGGTTTGGAAACCTTTCACTGCAATTGATCTCGCCTGGTGTGCCGAGAACGCGCTGCTTGTATCCGTGTCTCTGTGCGCATCATTATCTCTGTATCTGCAAGCAAAAACAGAACAGAAGTATGAACATATTTCTGCAACGCTGTGCATCAGAAGAGTTTCCCTCTGCTAAAGGAGCTTATCAAACATTGCTGAGTGTTGATTCAGTCAGGAACAAGCTAACATCGTTCAGTGTTCGCTCTTTACCCTCCTGGCTGTGTTCTCATTTCAGACGTTTCATCTGTCTTTATCTCACCGTGTTTAACCATGAGCTGAGTCGGCACAGAGGAGGTTAATGTCAGTTTTACTCTGTAACATCTCCAAGTTAAAGGTTTTTCTATGAGAAATGATGAAGTCACAACGCATTTAGCTCACATTATCAATGTTTTTACTGATCATAAACACCACAGCTGTTATTTTAGTAATCTGACAGTTAATATAGTAATTGAATAAAAATGTTATCAAGTAAAATATTGGTAAATACTACTACAACAGCAGGATCAATACCGACGATCATCGGCTCCAATTTTCATACTTGTTCATCTCTAACAACACGTTAGTGTAGTTTAGAAAATGAACCTGTAACAATAATAACACACTTTTTAAATTAACCTGGGCAAAAATCAATCAATCAAGTTTATTTTCGTACCACATTTCAGCAACAAGGCAGTTCAAAGTGCTTTATATCATAACATAAAAATACAGAGTCAGAAGACAACACATAGTCAACGATTAAGAAAACCTTATTTCCCAAATGCCATCATTACACATCAAAATGTTGGTTAATGTTTAATTTATTATGGTTTATAATCAACTCTGGGTTTTTAGTCTAGATTTAAAGGATGCCAGTGTTTCAGCTGTTTTACAGTTTTCTGGAAGCTTCTTCCAGGTTTGAAGGGCATAGATGCTGAATGCTAAAATTATATTCAATTTAATAATAAAGCAGCAGGTTCACAAAGACACTTAGAAAAATACCTGTACTGCAGTTTTTAGTTTATGTGTTCATCTTCAGTCAATTTAATAGATGAACTCTCACTTTGCCCAAACATTTATAGCTTTTGTGTTCATGTTAGTGACAAAAGCTATGTGTCACTAACACAGCTTTTGGCTAAGGATTTGGCTCCTTCATCACACACACACACACACCCCCACACACACCCACACACACACACACACATATAAACCAGCTTTGTACCACCGGGATGGTAGTAAATTTATTTCCCGGTTCGTCCATAAAGCAGCCCGCTGAGTATCTGAATGTCTCCGCTCTACCTGTATAAATACACCCACTGCGCTCTTCACCACCATTTGCTCCCAACCAGCCACCAGGCAGCAGCTTAAGCAGGAGAAAGTTGTCAAGTTTCATGAATCGCACCAGTTAATCCCCCATAAAACACTAAAAACCCAGACATTATCGTCAATCAATGAATGTTTGGACTGAACTTGAAAATGTAACATTATGCTAACACCACTTAGCTTTCATCAACAACTTATAGGTGGAAGTTAGACTGTTGCGCAACACAAATAATCACCCAGTTGAAACATGGTGTGTTAAATAGTAAAACATAATTTAACGAAGCTTTGAGGCAAATAATTTGCCTTGAGGAATTTTAATAATGAAGTTACAGGAATTATTACAGGCCTACTATGCAGCTTCGGTTTATATATCTAAGTGAGAAAAGCTTCAGGTCTGCAGGAAAATGCTTTCAGGACAATCACCTGTGGTGGCGCTGCTGACCCCGGAGGACCACACAGAGACACCAGATGTGCTTTTCCCAGCTCTTTTCACAGCTGCTTGTGCAGCAGGGTGACATGAAGGACAAGTCAGGGTTACCGTCATGTTTCTGTGACGAGTCAGCTGCAGCATGAGGAGGGAAACCAGACGGTGAATGAGGTTTATGTGTATCTGAGTCAGATTTGGTTGGTTTTAAGGTTGTAGGTATATCTGTGTGTCTTCTACAGGTAGAGTAAAATAAATGTTCGCCCTCTGTGGTTCCCCTCTGCACTCAGCAGTGATGGAACGTGCCTGACCCCCTGCTGGGAAGCCAGAACCCGGGGGCCCGTAGGCGCCACTGAGGATGGAGGGCTGCTGTGAGCGCGCTCATTAAACCAGCGCTGCGCCCGACCTTAATGATGTCCGCCGGCTCCAGTCTTTACTCCTTGCCCCTGCTCCTATCTTTCCCCTCCACCTCCCCTCCAGCCGTCCTCCTCCTCGGCTCGGCACTCCGTCTCTTTTAGGGAGAGGAAGTCGAACACGTTTGGTGGCGTTGGAGGGGGAGACGCTCCATCAACCTCGCCTGCTAATGAGCAGCAGCCAAAATGGCCGACACATTTCTCACAGCTACCTTTGTGAGCTGCTGACTTGACACACAAAACCCAAAATATTACCACGTATTTAGTGGTCTAGTGTCAAATGCAAATACCTTAGTAAACTTTAAATAAGACAAAATTACTTGATATAAACTTTTCAGTAATGTATTGAAGCTTCTTTTAAGTCAATAATTTCTAAATATTCAAAAATGTACAAGTATGACCAGATTATTTCACTTATAACAAGACATTTTCATCATGTTATAAGTGAAATAATGTACTGTACTTTTTAAAAATGTTGACCTAAGAGAAGCTTATTTCTTATTTCAAGTGCAGTAAGATATTTGGCCTGGAAACTGGACCAAAAATACTTGATAAGATTTTGTATTTTTGCAGTGGAGATGCTACAAAAACATGTCAAACTCATTACATTTCATTGATAAAACCCATTAACAAACTGTTAAATATTTATTAATTCTACTGAAAATTAAATCCTTTAACTCTGATCAGTCCCTCCAGGATTTTGATCGTTTTTGTGATGTGATTTTTTTTCTTTGCAATCGAAATCAGTGATTTTGTGGAGCAAATTTATAAATATCTGCAAGAAATTTTTGCAATGTTTGCTCTGATATATGATGCGAAATATGACTTTGTTACTCGTCACATCTATAACAAACAAAAACTTGACGTCGAGTAAAGCTGAGGTAGCAGTGTAGTTGGAGTAAGAAACACTGCCACCTGCAGGTTGGAGTTAGCATCACTTTGAAAATGTTAGTGGAAAAAGTTGCAATAAACTCACGATTACATGTGACTGCGTGAATTTCTGAGATCGTGGAATCACAAAAAAGCACATTTTGGTAACAAATACATAACTGCTTTAATGAAATTCATAAAATAACATTTAGTTACACAACTTTTGTCTTTAGTTTCTATTTTATGTCTCTGGAATAAAATGGGCCATATAAAAAGTTACGATGGGCTGTATTTGGCCCCTGGGCCTTGGGTTGGACCCGTGCTTTAGAGGATAAAAAGAAGAATAAAAAACAAAGAGGGAATGATGTAACAAGTTGGCTTTAGTGAGAAATAGTCGTGTTTTTGTTGGTGTACAGGACTGGAAGCTGCTATCCTGGGGGTTTAACATGAAGACCTGTTTGATGGCATCTGTGCTTTCATCCTCACTATGTACGAGTCAATATTCATTTAAAGCCCTTTCATTCTTCCTTTCCCCACCTGTGCAGGAGATATTTGAAGTCCGGGGAAGTTTCCAGTAAGTGGGTAAATGATTAACGGAACCAGCAGCTCCAGCGTCACCGGTTACATCGATACAACCCGTTGATAATCATTAAAAGAAGATTTATGGTCTAAAAAATATGAGAGATAGTAAAAAATATATTCTTTGCCGTACAATTAGTTTCTGTTCTCACAGAAAATTCGCAAGTTTCACAACATTTGTATAATTCATGACTGCTGCAGGCAGTAGATAGGGGAACAAACAGAAGTACTCCTCCTACCTTGTTGTGCAACCTTGTATGTGGGTTCTGGTTAACCGTGGATCTGCTGGGAAAAAAAAGTTCTCTGGCAATCAGTTTCAAAGCCTTATGCAATCATTATCAGTATGTTTATTCGGTTTTTTCTTAGTTGTCAGTTCTTTTATGTTGCAGTCAGACTGCAACACTTGTGCTTTTGTCCAGAAAACAAAACCCTTGTTTGGAGAGATTGTTATTTTGCAGTTAACGTCGCATTTTGTCTGCACATTATTTAAAAAAAATAGTCAAGGACTGAAGGTAAACATTTAACATTTTGAAAGTATATAATCCCACAGAGGTTATTGAAGAGCAGAAATGAAGCGGTTCTATTACAAATATGTTAAAACCTTTGTCAATGTTCCGCTAATGTAAAAAAACCCCCACAATTTTGCAATATTTGTCTTTCTATTACATAAGAAACACAATAAAGATCACACTTGATTAAGTTTGTACACTTGATAATTGATTAAAAAACATAATTCTCCACCTACTTCCTGTTGCCGTTTTCTTCTTCGTGGTTTGCTCCAGTAGCGACTTCCAGTTATTGATCATGTGACTCGTATTGCAGTTTTGTGGCCTGAAAAAAACACCTCGTTTTAGCGCCAAAACTTTTTATTGAAAAAGTGAAGTTTTTCAAAGTTGTAATTACTTCTATATGTGGTACTAAATTATAAAATGTAATTGATAGTTTTCAGTATTTTAGAGCTTCAAAAAGGCAAGAAAAGTTATTGTGAGAAAAGCTGTTAACCTCAGAGATATTTAAACTCAGTTTTGCTTCATTAATAACATTTTTACCTGTCATCAGTTTAAAACTAAGACTTTTTAACATTTAATGGCAGTCATAGCTCCAGCTAATTCTGAAATGTTCTGTTCCTTTATCTAGCATATATGGATAATTACTGCGGATAATAATGATAGAAAGTGTCGACCTGCTCAGACTTTCTGATCTTTAGATGAATCTGCAGATAAAAACATCATGTTTACTTCAACAATGAGCCAATTGAAGGTTTTTACAGTGCTGAAACAAACAGGTCAAACTTTACAACAGTAACAAGTGACGCCGTCAGGTTTGATTCCCGTTAGTCCTGGACAGAAACCTGCGACTTCTCTGCAGCTCAAGCTTTCAAAATGACCAAAGAGTACAAAACCGCGGCCTTGCCCAGTAAATCTCATTTCAGTCGGGGCCACAGATGGTACAGTCAGCATTTGGCTGAACAAGACTGTGAACTCTTGGACCCAATCTGCTTTGGGTCAACATTGGCAGCTGGTGGTTGACGCTTGATGTTTTCTCAACTCTTCTTCAAAATCCTTTTTTGAGTCTGAGTAGTTCTCTGCATAATGCCATATCCAGGAAAGAGGTTTAAAATGGATATTGGAGCAGATTTTATTTATGATTGATGAAAGATCAATGTTCTTATTAAATAAATAATACAAAATTGATGAAGTGGAGTTGTATAATATAGCAAAAGCATTTGTTTTGTAAGTAAATCTGCTTATGAAGTAGACCCAGACTTCTGGTAAGGTACTGATTACACATAGCGACTCCATAGAATCATAGGAGTGACGGTGCTGACTGGATCTTCAGCAGCACAGTTAAAAAAAACACGAGCCATGACTTGAGCAGAAAAAGGAAATCTACAACAACGCTTGTTTTTAAAAAATTTCCTGTTGATTGCTTTGATATTTTCCCCATTTGGCAATTTTCTTCTAATCAGTCTGACGTTAAACGATTCAGATTTCTTGGTGTGAAATCGTTTTCGTCTTTCTTTCCAGGTCTTGTCTTACAGTGAACTGTTAAGTCTTGTGCATTTTTGCCCCGTTTTTCATGTAAAACATGTATTAAATGTTTTTCTTTCTACGGTTATCAGGTTTTTTCCATAGTTTCCCAGAAAGAGAATAAAAGCAAATCTTTCAACAATTTTACAAAAGACGGTTATTTTTATTTTTCTGTGCCGTTTTCTGTAGCTGCAGTTTGCCTGGTGACAACTCAGGAATAAGTGTTGCTGTAGCAGCAGTTCATCTTCATCGTCTTATCATCACCTTAAGGTCTTTGGTTTTTTCTCATTCTGTATGTAAAGACGTGTCAAACTTAAGGTCCAGGGGCCGAATTTGGCACGCTGTTGTTTTTTATGTGGACTCATAAATATAAGCTTTAAGATAACAGTTGTGTGTTGAAGTATTATTTTCTCAATCAAAACAAATCAGTTTTTATCTAAATATTGACAAATTACATCAATCAGTACCTCCAGCTTTTCGCGATTCCAGAATCAACAGATTCCCGCAATTTTTCTGCACTAAAGCATAACTATGATTTTATTCCAATATTTCCTCAAAGATTATTAACTTCCACCTGCAGGTGGCAGCATTTCTCACTTCTGCATCCGACTTACTCAAAGTTAAGTTTTAGTCCAAGTTCGATGTGTTAGGAACACATTTGCTGTCATACATGAGCACAAATATTACACAATTCCTTTCAAATATTTTTAAATTAGCACCATTGCAAAAAATAACAATCGCAAAATCCTGGAGGTATTGATCAGTGTACATATTATTCTATTTTAAAAAGTACTTATTCAATCCAGAGACGGCTGTTTATTAATACTTAAAAAAAATGATAAGTTTTATCAACACATTCTGGGACACTGGGACATCTACACTGTAAAAATGAAATTGTGGGAATTCGGATCTGAAAAGTTTGGTAATTGTGTCTTTATCTTGGTAAATCAGGGCAGCTTTAGCCTCATTTCAGGGATGAACAACAAATCAATAGCAATATATTTCACGATAGACAAGTGGTCGATATCAATAGATAAATAGATTTACTGAACTCCCATCTAGAACCGCACAGCATTCTGGGAGATGTAGGCAGAGGAAAGACTTAAGCCAATCAACCTTTCACAGCCAGCTAAGCTAGGTCGGTGGAATCAACTAACTCACTCACTCTATGGTTTCCTAGCAACTCACTCACTCTTTCGTTGCCTAGCAACAACTTATGAGTAACTGGCACAGCAGCAGTTTATGCCTCATAGCTACTTAAGAATAAAAAACAGCCTGGAATAAAAACGAAAGGTCATCCCACCAGTCTGGGAGAATTTCAGATATTTAAAATAAATATTGACTGGAATGAAACTCTTATATTGTGATATGTTCCTACATCATTCATGAAGCAAATTCAACTAAAAGTCTTTATGATAGGCAGACACATTACAATCTGAGAGATTCTGATTAAAAATATATAATTTTTGTTTTAATTTGCTAATTTGTTGGACTTGTATACATTCGCTTTGATCTGTTGATTGATTTTCTCAGTTTTCCTCAGCGTTCGATTCGCTGCAGGAAACGACTGGGTGTGTTTTTCACTCACTTTGTGAATCTGTGTGTTCGCTTGTATTTCTCCCTGTGCGTAGGAGGATAAGGGATATTTCTCTTTCATATGAAAGGTGCAGAGTTTGTACAGGTCGGGATGATCTGGTGACGACTTCCACACACAAACACAGAACCGCAGCCTGGTTGAGGCAAAAGCGAAGACATCCTGTCCTCACCTGATCCGGACAACAAGGGCGACTTTTTCTCCTGAGCCTTCACGATAAAACAAAATGACAAGTATTCTTCTATTTCCAAGCGCCAGCGCTGTGGAACACTGGCAGCTGATTGGCTCGGAGGAGATCTGCATAATGTGTGGGCTGAAACTGACTGTGAACAATAAGCGTTTCAATGCAAACGGGCAGTTTAAGATCTATGGCAACCAAACAGTGAATAAACAGCGACTCAGGGAACAAAAGTCAGTCTCTGTTCCTATTTTTCAGCTGCAGTTAAATGTCTTGTTGGCCCACATTCTGTTTAAAACATCACAATCTGGCGTTTATCTCTGAATCGGACTCGTAATCACAAGACGCGACATTTCCATGCTAAACAACGCTAAAATGAAAGATGACATCACTGTCTCTGCTCTGGCAGCCATTACTTGAAAGCTCCATGGTGTTTCTGTTCAGCGCCGGGACTGATTTATTGATCGAGGCAGTGTGTCTGCAGGCCCGCTCTGAGGGATGAGGAGGATTATATATCAGGAGTGTGATGTTGTTGACACTCCTGTCGCCTTTACAGCACCGACATGCCAAGGCCTGGATGCCTGCCCAGCCTCACTGCATCTGAATGTACTGAGGAGGGGAAAACAGGCAAGTTTGAGAGGTCAGTGGAGGAGTTTGGATGTGAGGTGGAGTCAGACTGGTTGGGGGTTTTTGCCATGTTTTGGTGGAGGGGAGCATGGTGGGCCAGCTGGCTGCCTCTGGCTCCAGCGCCGCCCCCTGTGGGTATCCGGCTTGGCGCAGACTCTCCCCCACTGCTACAGCTGGGATCCGCGTGCCAAAAAAGACAGAGCTCACAAACGTGCAGCTACACACAGACGCAGACAAACACACGCATGTCGGTTCGGACTGCAGGCCAAAGATGGGATGTGGTGCTGGAGAGCTCAGCTGTGCAGCTTGGCACCGGGCTTAATTAGAGTTGTAGAAGTTGTACAACACTTCTTAAAGAGTCGGTTTAGTCAGACTTTACCATTTCTAAATATTGATATTCTTAAAATCATCTCTGCAGTTCTTAAATTCTTACTTGAATGACTAAGCAACAAGGGAATGTTAGTAAAAATATTAACATTTGAGCTCTTGCTGCTTCAGCTGATAGAAAAGCCAAGAAAAACCTTCAACTATTGAGATTTTTACTCTACCTTTAAAGTGGGAGATGTAACCTTTATAGATGCTTTTTTTTTACATATTTGATAAAACTGTCATCATGTCCTAACAGTTTAATATGAGACAGATAATCTGTTAAAAAGATCGATTTCCTCCACTTCCTTCCTGAGCTACTGCAACCAAAACCAACCAATCAGAGCCAGGAGGCGGGTCTTAGTGCTGTCAATCACTTCATGGACCCCTGGCTCTGATTGGTCAGAAGGCAGATGAGATTCAAAAACATTTCCCACAGATTTTGTGTCATACCAACATAGTGACAGTTTCAACAAATATGTAAAGAAAACACTTTACAGATTTAAAACTGTTTTCAACAGTATAACACGAGACGGATCATCTGTGAAAATATTCAGCTCCTCTGCCTTCTCACTATAAACCTGCTGCCATGTGCACAAATACACAACAACCAGTCACAGCCGGGAAGAGGACGTTAGCGCTGTCAATCATCCTCATGTACGCAACAACATGTTCATCACAATGGAGCCTGATTAATGGATCCAGCTTTGCCTCCTTTGCAAGCAGAGAATAGGAAACGTGTTTTAAATACTTCACTACTTTTCCATATTTCAACGCAACATGAGCGATTTAGCAGATGAGGATGAGTTGGAAATCTTTATACTTAAACTTAGCAACTTTAACATATTAGCCGTGTTGGTTTTCATTCTTTATCCACTTGTTGAGTTTTTGGTTACATCTCTGTGTAAGTGGGGGTTGGAATAAAAACTTGTCTGTTTAGCCATACTCTCTAAAACCAGCGTTTTCTTAACGGAGAGAGAGAAACATCTCTAGTTACACATGTTCACAAACATTAAAACTGCAGATTAATGTTTAATTCAAACCTTCTGAGGAGCAAAGTCTTGTGTTTTTGACGGGTCTGGTGAATGTTTGGGACAGCAGGAAGACGAGGAATGAGGTCATGCGTTTTGGAAAGCATGAGATCCAATTTAAGGGGCTTAAAGAAAATTACAAATCGCTGTGAGACTGTGAGAACAAAACGCTGGTAAATCAGAGGGCAGAAGAGGTGGAGAGACGTTTTTCTGTGCAGCCTGTAATGGTTGTCCTTTCCTTTTTCATGCATGTTGGGCTGCAAGACGGCACTTCAACCTCAGAGTATAAAAGATGTTTTTACAGTTTGATTATTTTATGCATAGAGAAATCATTTTGTTATGAGAACTAAAACACATATCAAACGCCAAAAACTCCACTATAAGCATTTGACACTATGAATAACCATCTCATCGTCACTACATTTAAAATTTCTATTAATCACAAATATTAAAGCAGGTTTCTTCCCTATATGATTATTATCCACCGTATTCCTGCAGCTGGAGGACTAATTATGTCGGCCACTTCCACTAAGATTGTCCAGGAAGTTTAGCTGGTAAGTAGTGAGCTGAGTAAGTTTTAATCAGCTGCATTGACCTTTTTGCATGTTGCATTTCTCACACACTTATGGACGTAGAAGCTTGGACAGGTCTGGTCCTGTTGTGCTGCTGTTAGTTGATTGCTCTTTATCAGAGTCCAACAGATGAGTGGAGGCGAACGTGGCTGAAGAATATCATTTTAAATTATATTCTTTTAGTCCAGGGAGAATAAAACTCTATGTGTGCTTGGACTTTAGCCACCAAAAAAGAAATATCAACTTCTGAAAATGACTAACAGCGCTGCAGCGAGCAGATCAGAAATAACAAGTATTATGAAAGAACGGCTGCGTTCTTTCATAATCAGCAATAATTAACTAGTACAAGACATACAGGTGTTTAAATCTACAGTAAAAAATAACCACTTAAACCCCTTAAAACACTCAGGATGTGCTGTGTGCTGCCAGCTCTTCAAAAGCATAGGAAGCTCTGCCTGAATACCAAATGAAGTTTTGCTTTTGTGTCTCTGGTTGTCCGTAGCAATGGACTTGTCAAGGCAGATGATGATGGTAACCGCAGTTCATTTCTTCAGGGAAAGTTTCCAATTCTGAAATGGTGAAGGAGCGAGTACGACGGCAATATTCGGTTTAAGATGTAAACACACAACATGTTTTCATCCCTGTTGTGTTAGAATAAAAATAGTAGCAGTAAGCACTCCGACAGTCTTGTTGGCAAACCAAAGCAATAACTCTAAATAATAATAAATGCTGGTGAACATATCTATAACAATCTCTCTCTATATTTTTTTTTATCAGTGATTCGTTTGGTTTAAACTCCTAAACTTCTGTTTCCCTGCAGCAGCTGCAGGAAGTTCTGATTAAAAACAAAGCGAACTTTAAAGGAAAGCTATGTTGTTGTATTTCAGCCAATGAAATGTTTATTTTGTCATTTAAAAAAAGGAGATTAATTTATTTTTTATTTGCATATTTTAATGTATTTAATATTGCATGAAAAGGCTTAAATTAGAAATCTGTAGATTGTGCAGATTTGTTAATCCAATTAATTGATAATGGTCAGAATTAGCTGCTTAAGAATCTTTGGCAAAAATAAATTTGAAAAAGGTTAATAGACTCTGCATCCAATCTAAATGAACTTAAAATATTTTGCAAAGAAAAATCTGACAATATTCTGTAAATCTCAAAAAGGAGATGAATCATTTTAATAAATTTATAAAAATATAAACAGCTCTGGAAAAAACTAAGAGTCCACTTCACTGAACCCCATTAAAACCTCCAGGTTATTAAAACCTCCAGGTTATTAAAACCTCCTGGTTATTCCACCAAATATTGATTTCTGAGTTAAAATGTTAGTATTGTTGTTTCTAAATCAATATGAACTTGTTTCCTTTGCATTATTTGAGCTCTGAAAGCTCTGCATTTTTTTTGTTGTTATTGTGACGATTTCTCATTTTCTGCAAATAAAAAGAAAATTTTTGCTTGGAATTTCAGAGACATGTTGTCAGTATCATGTTCATTTTACTCAAACAGAGAAACTGATCATTTTAAGGTCTTTTAATTTTTTCCAGAGCTGCATATATATATATATATATATATATATATATATATATATATATATAAAATATTAAGGGCGCACCAAC